>RJWH01008238.1:0-19574 GCA_004363575.1 Solenodon paradoxus
GCCTCCGAGTCAGACTCCACTTCTGTGGAACCTTGTGGCTTCCCCCTGCATATGAGAGCAAGGCTGATCCAAGGCCACAGCCTGTTGGATTATCCACTATCCTCCAGCCCCAGTAGGTCTGTTCCCTGGTCTCCTGACTGTTCCCCTGGCTCCCCATGTAACCCCTGCATGTGATTGTCCTGTTCAGTCCAGGTTAGCTTGTCTCAAGGTTTCCTCTTGAGTCTCACACCACATTCCTTTCCCCTGGCAGTAACCTACTTTTGCTGTGGGTGTTTAATAAAAGCTTCACATACTCAAGTAGCATCAGTAGAAATGCTTTCATCCTAACTTCAAATGTCCATAAATAGTTCAACTTACATTCCAGGGAATAGAAAGGCAAACATGTCCCCAGGGACCCCTGCTCTCTGGGAGGACTTCCGTACCACAGAGGCAATGAGGGACTCTTCCTCCAGCCCATTTCCTCTGCATCAGCATCTCAGAGGCAGCTCAGGGCTGTCCGGGCCCAGGGGACCCTTCAGGACACACTTTCTGCTGGGAGAGAAAGAAGCTTCACTTCTGAACCAACTTACAGGAATGTGGGGAATTTAGGAAGATATTGACTGTACCTGTGAGAACCAGGAAGTTTTTGAAAAGCTGGTGACATTTGAACCAGATCTTAAAGTATCAGAATGAACGTGAGTTTCAACAGGTCATGTCTGATCATAATACTTCCAGTCTAGTGCCCTTTAAAAGTCATTCTCCTCATAGTAACCTTAAAATAATTTCTGTTCTAACACTTTGAAATTTCACTTCAAACTCCTTTTCATGGGTCAGAAGTCTCATTGGAATTTGGTACCACCTTATGTGTTCTTCTGACAACATCTAGAACTTTCCATGCTTCACCTGGATCGGGCATTAACCTGGCTGGAGGAAGCCAAGCTTGCTCTCATCTTGTGGCCTTGACATCTAATCTCCACACCTCCCGCTCTCTCCTCCCTTCTCCCCACCTGTCACACCCATCCCCTCTCATCACCTAGAGCAGTGGTTCTCAGTCTGTTCTCACCCATTCAACCTCACAGAATCCACATACTCACCAGTGTCCATAGCAGCTGCTTGTTAGGGCGGTGGCAGTCATGAGGGAAAATGTCTCTCAGCTACAGTGAGAATTCCATAGTTTAGAAAGATCCGAGAAAAAGCTAGAATGTTATGAGGTTGGGAAGGGTCACTAAAAAGTTTGAAAGAAGTAACAACAACAAAAAAGGGATTGCTGAACAGTTTGCTAGCTCTCATAGACCTTTGTCATTTATCATATTTTATGATATTCCTCCAACTTTGAATATCTATGCTAAAATGGGGGTTTTCAAATTAATGATGCAACATCACCACCAGCACCCCCAAGTAGAATCCAACAATGATGCTGCTTCCCCAGAACTTCTTAGAGCTAGGATAAGGGTGAGTGCCAGATTTCTCCATCAGATGAGTTTCAACAATTCTGTTTCAGAAGAGGCGAGTGATTTTCAGACTTCATTCTGACAAGATACAGGGGACACTAGTTTTGAAAGCAGCCCTGGAGAGGATCATGTTGTAGAATCAGGGCCAAAGACAGCTAAGAGTTGTTTTCAGCAGTAATATCACTGGATGTCCTCTAGAGTAGGCCTGAAACATTATTTGTAATTATCTCAGAACTTCTTGCTTGCAAGGTTGACTCTAATAATCTTCCATAGAGTATATGAGCCATTTGATACCAGGCCAGACTCTGGGTGGTGACATTCATAGTCACCTCATATTTATTATAACAAATTGTAAAAAAAAATTCAATAACTGACAGTGAAGTATCTTGAAAAATGAATGGCTTTTCCATTTGCACTTTGAACTAACAGTAGGACTGAGAATACCCTTAATGTATCATTTTTTAGCACATCCTGCTGGAGTAATGGTTTGTTCAGCTGCCTTAGGCCTAAATGTAGTCCAAATACATCCCAAGGATGTCCTGGGAACAACCAGAATGTACAACTAAGTAAGATGAATAAAATTTTCCTTTTCTACTTATTCTAGCTGACATGGTGAGTTCTGTTGTTTGCAACTAAGAATGTAACTTCCATTTGATATTTTTCCCTCTAAATACCACTGAGGCATGTATCAAAGAACTCAAAATAAGTCAAGTGCCTCTTAGCTTGGAATGGCAGGACAATTTTTGTTGCCTCTAGCCAGAAAACATTCAAATGCCAGTATTTATATGTCACCTCATCCTGAATGGAATGAAAGCCACCTGATAAATTGGTGTCTCCAAAATTCTCTCCACCAGAGTCACACTCTCACATCTAAGATCTAATCACCATCAAGTAAAGCAAAAGTAGCTTGTCTGGTAAAGAGGTCCTGGTGACCCTAAAGGCTTCTGTCATGTCACTCATTGGTCACTAGCCCCAGGTGTAACCACGCTCAAGGAAAAGACTAGAATGATTTTTGATACTCTAATGATCTATGTAGTGCATAGTTCAAACATAAATTTACTGAAATCTTTAAAAAGTTTTTAATTGTCATTCTCACTGACAGGATAGCTGTTTGGTCTTCAACCTTCCACTGGCACAGTCCACATGCATCCCAAGCATCCCTATTTGAGTCCCGGTGTCAGGAGGAGAAATCTTGATGAAAAACCAAGTAAAATAAAGTGCTTCCTCCTCTCTCTTCCTGCCTGCTTTCTTCTGCTTGCCTTCATTCCTGCTTGCACCTTTCCTTTCCTACAAAAAAGTGAATAAAAGTAATGAAGTCATACATATACCATACATTGCTATTTAAATTTCTGTATGTTCATAGGTACACATGCATCTGATACAAGACTTGAGAAGAAAAGTAATTCTACCAAATACTAAGATTGCTTCAATTTGGCATCACTTCTGCTGCATAAATGATTCAACATATTGGGAGGGATACTTTTCTCATAGAATTAGTATTCTAGAAGTAATGTAAGACTTGTCAACTACTCAAGGAACCTGTAATCTGCCCTGCTGCCCTTAGTATGTGGGTTTTTGACTCTAAGACTCTCTGAATTCAGGTATTGAGTGACATTCCAGGAAGAAGGAAGGGGGCAAATGGCAAAATGTAGATTTTTTTCACTTACATCTCATTGACCAAACCGTAGCACATGAGCACCCATTTCTGTAAGACAGTCTTGGAAGGGAAGTATTTACCTTTCTACATCTATAGCAAAAAATGAAAAGGAAAATGGGGTTGGAATGTCAGGTGAGAGCTAAAATATGGTATGTGCCGTAGATATATATTGAAAAGGAAATATTCTGGTTCACTTGTGTCCACTATGGTGACCCCATGTCACCTATATCTTGAATATTCATTTACTTGTATGTGTATATATATTTTAAGTACATACGCTGAGTGTTGTATTGAAAGAAACATCTTATGAGGCCAAAACAGTAAACTGTAGACCAATATCATAGATTAACATAAATACAAATACCCTCACTGAATTCCTAGAAAACTGAATTCAACAGCACATTGTAAAATGATACACTAGCATGAAGAGGTATTTAGTCCAAGGATGCAAGGATGGTTCAACATATGCAAATCAGTCAATGCAGCATTAACAAAGAGAAAGCCAAAAATTATAATGTATCATCAGATGAAGAAACAGCATTTGACAAGATTGAACACCCACTCATGATTTAAAAGAAAAGACCTTGGCAAAATAGGAATAGAAGAAATATACATCAGCATAGTAAAAGCACTATGCAAAAAACAACAACAAAGAAACGCATAAACATTATCATACTCAATGTGTAAAACTGAAAGACTTTTCCAAAAGATCTTTAAAAAGAACGTGACATTATTCCACACTGCTATTCAACATATTCTTGGAAGACTTCACCAGAATAATAAGGCAATAAAACATATTAAAGGAATTCAATTTAGGAAAGAAGAAATAAAACTATCATTATTGTCAGATGAGATGACATTAAATCTGGAATATCCTAAAGACTCCAACAAAGTACTGCTGGAAGCAATAAATGAGTATAGCAGTGTGGTAGGACATAAAACCAACACTCAAAAATCAGCAGTATTCCTATATAAAAACAATAAAGGAGAGGAGAAGGAAATTATGTACTCAAGAGCACCAAACAAGACCAAATACCTGAGAATAAAACTAACAAAGGAGATGAAAGACCTATGCAATGAAAACTCTAAGACTTCAACAAAAGATATGCAAGAAGACACAAAATGATGGAAGAATATTACATGCTCATTGATTGGAAAAATTCACTTTTTTAAAATGGAAATCCTATCCAAAAATATATACATATTTAATGCAATTCCCATCAAAATTTTAGAGTCACTTTTTAAAGGAAATTGAGCAAACAATACTGAAGGTTATTTGAAATTGCAAAAGATCTCGAATAGCCAAAGCTATACTGAGAATAAAAAAGAGCAGTGGAGGAATCACATGTCTGACTGAAAATTATACTACAAAGTGGTCATCATTAAAACAGTATAGTACTGGAACAAAACAGACACATATCAGTGGAATACAATTGAGAACTCAAAAATAAAACCACACTCATATGGATAGTCTTCAACAAAGAATCCCAAAGCAAATAATGGCAGAAGGAATAATTATTTAATAAGTGGTAAGAGGAAAACTGAAGAGACATCTGCAAAAAAAGAGGACTAGATAAGTCATTATCACGATACAAAAAAATTTAACTCAAAATGAATCAAAGACCTTAGTGTAAGTCCAGACACCATAAAATCTTGGAAAAAAATGGGGAAAACTCTTGACATCTTCAACATCATAGATCTTTGAATAGTTACAGCAAAAGTAATCAAAGAAAAACTAAATAGCTAGGACTACATTAAACTAAGAATCTCTTGCACTGCAAAACAACTGCCACTAAAACAAAAAGGTAACCCACTGAATATGAGAATATATTCACACAACATACATCAGATCAGAGATTAATCTCCAAAATATACAAAGAGCTCACACATCTCATGAAGAAAATTAAAATTCACTCAGATATGAGCAGAAGAAAAGAACAGACCCCTATTCAAAGAAGATGTGCAGAAGACCTACAGACACATTAAAATTTTTTCTATGTCACTGAGCATCAGCAAAATGCAAATTAAATCCACAATATGACACTATCTTACACCATGGAGAATGACTGATATATAAAAGTCTAGAAACAACAAGTGTGTGTGGGGGGGGGTGGTGCAGAGAAAATGTAACCCTTCACGGTTGGCAGCATTTAAGCTTTTCATTTATTTCTTAAAATACATGCAAAATGAGTAAACTAATATTTCTCAATCACACATTCAAATGCCTAAGAATATAACCTGAATCAGAATGCCTGATGCCACGTGTAAGAAGACCTGAGTTTGAAAGCAAATTCTGTCCTGGAACAGCATGAAGCCTATGTCAACGTTTGGTCCAGAGACTGCCAGACTAAGTAGGGAACAGGCCTTGGTCAAAATATGGTTGAGGAGCAAAGATGGTTGTGAGAAATGTCATTGTGTTCCAGTGTGATTCCCCCAATGGGACTGAGGCCACCATGCCATCATGGCCACTGACCCTTCCATTGATATGAGCAAGGTCACACTGCAGGGCCACACTTTCAAACCCAGAGTCTAACAGGAATCAAACTTTCTTCCAGTTTAGCATTACTAGCTGTGATACCTCTGTGAGAATAAATAAGGGACCAAAAAAGACTAAGTGCAGATGCTCATAGATGTTAGATATATCAAAATTCTACCTGGCAGCTGAAGAAAAGAGAATTACCTATGTAAACAGTATTTTAACCTGAATTTTAGAATGAGTAAATCCTGTATTTCTCCTTAGTTAAGAGGATAGTAGTGCAGAAGGTGGTTTCTGGACCCAGAGAGGTGAGCTCTCAAGGAACCAGAAAGAAGAGAGTCTGGTATAAACCGGGACAGGGTGGTCATCACAGAGGGAGCTTAAGCACAAGGAGAAGTTTCTAGGAAGCTCTGATAACTGACTCTTGCCTAATGAAAGATACTCTAAGTCCTGACTCATACCTTATGGTAAAATGAAAATAATGTCAATGTACAGTATGAAGCTTAAATGAGAACATAGATAAGATGATGGGTATTTGCCTTACTGAAAGTTTCTTTAGTCTTCCTCTGTACATCTGGTTTTATAAGAATTTACCATTCTCCTTCCCATACTCAGAAGTCAAATTATAACTAGCACTTAAGTGGGTCAGAAACCTTTGTTTCTACGTGCCTCCTGCACTTCTCTTTCCTAAAGCCCTTTCAGCAAGGGCCCCACAACTTATCTGTGCCGTGGGGAACCCTCCCTCTCTTAGGGGGTGAGTTTTATGCCTCAATGTAGAATATAGTTCTGTTAGTTTTCTGGACCTTCGCACAGTTCATCATAGGACTGAGTCTATGGTAACATGGATTTTGATCCGTTAGAATGTCAGTGTAGGTTCACCTTTGGTGAATACAATAACCACAATAAACATTCTAGTGAATGATTTCAATAACAGGGGAAGACTGCACATGTGTGGAGTCAGGGGTTATAGGTATAAGCTCTGTACCTTCATGATAATTTTGTTGTAACCCTAAAAGTGCTCTAAAATGTGAAGTATTTAAGTAAAACTAAAGGAGTAGATGATTCCTTAAATTCCTTCTAGCTCAAGTATTGTATGACTGTGATCAGCATAAATGCCCACTAAACAATTCAAAAGGAATTATGTCTAGGAATATAGAATCTAGAAGACATCCTGAGGAGGAAGAGCACTTAAGGCAAGGACACCTGTCCCAAGCCCAGGGCCACTGGCTGGTCTTAACTGCTGAGGATGGAGCAGTGTTTATAAGTACCCATGGTAGGAAGTCTGAGGAGGCTCTACATTAGTTACGTCTTTAAATCCTTCTCTCTGCTATTTAACAAGCTGGAAGAACCAGTTACTGCCATTGCCCAGTGAAGGGTGTATTGATAACACAAAAAAGAACAGTTCCAGGATCACCTTATTTGTTCAACAGCATTGACTTTTTTTCAGGGGGAGAAACCCATGTGAGATTATTAGTGGCAGAATTCTGGATAAAGTCTGACCCCAGTGATATAACTCTAAATAATGTTTTTCAAAATCACATGGCATTGATTGGTTTCTTAGTTGAAAGAAGAAATAGGATGTATGGTCCCTCAAAACCCAAATCCTAGAGACTCCCAGTCAAGATGACAACCTGGTAGGTGCAAGGCTCACGTTCTCCCCACAGAGCAAGTAGAAATTCACCTGTTTTCCAGAAGCAAACACCAAGAAAATACAGGCTAAAAGGCTGTAGAGACAAAGCAGCAATCACAACAATAAAGGGTAATTGAAGATGTCTGGGTTCAGAGTTACATCACAGTTTCAGACTCAGGAGTCCAGCCATGGTGGAGGGGATGGAACTTCAGGAAGTACTGGTCCTCCCAGGAATCTCAAAAGCAGTGAAGACCCTGCCTAGTGGGACTGGGACATGGAGCCAGGGAAGAGGGTCTAGGGGCAGGGTGGAAGAGGCAATAGTGCCATTGGTGGTTTCACTAAGAGTCCTGGTGAGAATATTATGCTGGGTGTCACCATAACTGGAATACAGACCACTCCCCACTCCCACCATAGTGCCCCGGAGCTGCAGACCTGCCCACGGGAAATCCTGAACTTAAAGAAAGGAGTCTCTCAGAGGGAGCGTCAATGCTACCCATGATCTATACCTTGTTGGTGTAGGTGAAACTGTAGCCAGATTGCTGATTTTGGGCCAAAAACAAGGCAGTCATTGCGTTTGGTAGCTGGGATGCTGGGGGAAGGCTCTGCATCCCCACACCCCCCCCCCCAAAACTCCATCCCCATAGATAGAATTTTCAGGAAGCAACAGAGGGCCCACATAAGAAATTCAACAAATTCAACCAGTTGTGATACCAAAAAACTCAAGAAAATTCAATCTCTAAACCAAGATCCAGGATTACTTGATGGAAGTCAATACCCTACAGAAGCCCATCACTGCAGGGAAACCGTACTCACAAAAACATAATCAAAACACCAAACAGAGCAAAGACACAGAGAAATATATGTGAAATGATGGAAACAAAAACCCAGGGGGAAATATGAGTACAACAGATGTCTACAAACTGCCTAAGGATGAATTTAGGGCAACAATGATAAACATACTCATGAAAATCAAGAAAATAGTAGAGAAGAAAAAGAGAACAAAATAAAAGAGAGAGAAGAAATAAGGCAGCTTAAAACAGATGGCAAATAAATAAAGAACACAATAGCTGACCTGAAGAATTCAATAGAGGGACTCAAGAATAAGATGGAGGAAGCCTCCAATAGAAGAATCTAAAAGATAGGACAGAGGAATGCACTCAAGCAAACCAGCAAAGAGAAAAAAAGAATGCAAAAAATAAAGACAGCATTTGAGACCTATGGGATAACATCAAAAGAAACAGTATTTACCTTATAGGGATCCCAGAAAAGGAAAAGGGAGAAAGGAGGGCAGAAACTGCATTTGAAGAAATAATAGCTGAAAAATGATGCAAGCCTCCAGAGTCAGGTATCTCAGAGTCCCTAATAAAAGAAACCCAAGAAGACTGACACCTTGACACATTGTCATTAAATTGTCAAAAATAAAAGATAAAGAAAAAAATCATAAAAGTGTCCATGGAAAAATGAGTGACATAACAAAGAGCCCATGGATTGTCTGAGGATTTCTTAACTGAAACTCTACATGCCAGGAGGAAATTGCATTATATATTCAAAAGACTGAAAGAAAAGGATTTTCAACCTAGCATACTATACCCTGCAAGATTGTCATTCAGAACTGAAGGAATGATAAAAAGCTTTTCCAATAAGCAAATGTTAAAGGAATTTATTATAAAATCAGTTCTATAAAAATACTAAAAGATGCTATATAAAGTAAAGAAACCCCATTCACAAAAATAGGTCTGTTAAACCTATTCATTTATGTTCATTAGAGATATTGGTCTGTAATTTTCATTCTTGGTGATGTCTTTGTCAGCTTTTGGTATCGATGTGATGCTGGTCTCATGGAGAGTCTTTGGAAGTATTCCCTGTTCTTCAATGTTTTGGAAGAGTTTGGGTAGAATGGGTATTAATTCTTGTCTGAGGGTTTGGTGAAACTCATTGAAAAGTCTTCTGGTCCTGGACTTTTGTTTGTATTAACTCTTCAATTTCTTTCTTTGTTGTTGTTTTGTGGGGTCTGTTCAAGAACTTGGCATATATTATCTTATTTAAAATAAGCCTATGATGTAGATTTTATTATTCCTATTTTGTAGATGAGAAAAGCGAAGCTAAGAAGTCTGCCTAAGCTTATATAGTACACAAATGTCAGAGCCAAAGTTCAAACTTATCTTTATGTCCAAATCCTGTGTCCTTACTATTTTATCCTCTTTAGTTTTATTGTTATTGATATTATTTTGTTTGAAAAGATAACACTATCCAAAAATCTTTGAATTTTACTTTCATCATGCTGTGTTTTCTCTTTTTTGTTACCTTATTCTTGATAATTCTATTTTACAACTTTTCTAAATTAAAGAATTGTGATTAAAGCTTACCTTATGAATTTTTATATATTTTTGTATATTCATTTTGAAGTTTAATTGTTTTGGCAATAAAGAATGCATTGTACTCTTCTGAGTTTCTTTTGAAATAAGTAATGTGATAAATTGTGTTCTTTTCTCGGCCAGAAAAGAAAATTTAAAAAAATTAAGGAGTGGTAAAGGAAGCTAGAACTCTGATGGTGGGTTTGGTGTGAAATGCACACAGACTGAGTTGTGAATTTAATATCCCAAAAAGAATATAGGTGCACAATAATGAAATAAATAGGTATAATGATAATATAATGAATATTAATATGCCACCATATTGTTCAATAGTACCTATTTTGAAATGTATGTAGATTTTCAGAAAGCATATAAATAAATAATAAATAAATACAAGTGAACACAGTTAAAAACAAAACAAAACAGAAAACAACTTAAATCCTGAGAGACTAAACACATCTTTACTGCCCTGTCCTGAGTGTTTTTGGGCTGACAGATAAGTCTAGACATATACTTCTGCCCCCTTATCTCACTGTTATCTGCATCTTTACAAGTAAGAATTTCTGTTTTTGATCTTCTCTGGAGCTTTCTTTCTTTTCTTTTTAAATCTCTTAGTGGATGTGTACTTTTGTCTTCTTAAAATTTTAAAATTCATAAACTACATCTTTTTATCTTACTAATTGCTTTGTTTTTCCAGGAAAAACAGATTTCTCATTCTTTCCGTTTTACGAAGAATAAAGTGATGTCTTTTGAAGTATTCTAGCATTAGATGTAAAATTTAATAAATCTTTGTGACAAAATGCCATTTTAAATGTGAACCTATTTCCCTTAATTTGTTATCACATTTTTGAGAAATACAGAACACATCAAAGTGTGAATTTATCTAAAAACTTTAAAAATTACACCCTTAGCTCACATAGCTAATTTAGCTCTTCAGAGACTCTAGAAAAGTTCTATCACGGTGTTTGTCAACAATTAGTTGCATATTTCTTTTAATGCCAGCTCACTCCAAACACATGAAATAAATATGGAAATGAAATTTCAACCTCATCACTTCTGGCAAGTTTCTAGTGAGAAAAAAAAAAGAGAAACAAGTAGGAACTGAGCTACATATGTGGTTGAAACCAGAAGAGAAGGCATTTTTTAGAATGCTTCTGTTTAGTGTGTGTACTGTTAGGTGTTTTGAAGTGCTCTCATTTTAATTCATTTGATCTAAACTTCAATTTGTCCAAAAGTGGTTTTTTGTCTTACAACTTCAGCACAAATTACAGTTTTTATTCAAGAAGACCATGAGACCTAAAAACTTGAAACTTAGTTTTGAAAATGGTATAGAAGCTGAATATAGTTTCAAACACTTTAGATGGGTAAATTGATAAATTAATTATATCAATAAAATTGAAGATTGCATTATACATTATTAGATTTCTGCCGTACTTCATTATAAATCAACATCTATGAACTGCATTAAATTCACCACTTAAAATCCTACAACCTTCACCATAAAGTTGTCTCCTTCCCCCTTTCCTTCCATAGTCTATAATTTGGTTTTAGAGCTTAACCATGCTTTTTATTTTTATTTCATTTGTTTTCTATACATACCATATATAAGTGAAATCACTTATGGAGAAAGACCAAAACAAATGAGCTTAGTAAATGTTCATGCCATTGGTTTATCTAATTATCAATGTAACTATGTAATTTCAAATTTGTTTTCAATCCTCAATTGGTATATTTTTCTATCTGTGAAGGCTAAAATAGAATTCAAAAATTTTTCAGTTAGAATAGAAAAATTATTTTCATTTAATGACTTTTTCCTTAGCAGAACTATTTTGAAGGACATGTTTAAGATGTTAAGCAAGAGATAAGTTTAATTATTTGAAAAACTGAGTTAATTTTTTAAAAGGGATATGATTTAGCACAAATTAAGATGCTAAGATGAGTATCAATTTAATTTCTGGAATGAAATTAGTGGCAGGGTTGAAACACATTACGCTCCCTGAGAGAGATTTGCAGTCTGCAAAATGGAAGTGGGCCAAGGTGTATATTGTTGGGGGCGTGGAGAGGCAGTGAAGGGACCAGAAAATCATGAAAGGACAAACAAATAATAAGTGAAATTCTGACTTGGAAATTCATTTTGCTAATGCCAGCTGAGACAAAAAAAGAAAAAGGAAAAAAAAGGCTGAGTACTTCTATTATTCATAGCACAATTTAGTTACATACACTTTCATTTTTATTTTTATGAGTTTTCAATCACCTCTTGCAAAGGAAAATTTTCTCCTACTAGTGCTATAAGGAAACATATATCAAAGTAATTTTGAATTTCCTTATAGAAAAATTAGCTGTGGGTTAGCTAATTAAAATTAGCTACAGATTTATTTGAGTCAACAGGTAAACATACATGATCATGAAATGAAAAAATCATATAGCTTGTTTTATATTACAATGAAATCAATAAATAGGAAATGAATTTTCTTTTACACTCTAAAGGAGAAACTGCACCTATGGTACCTACAATCCAAAGAACTAAAATCCCTGTTACTGAAATGGTCTCTGCACATTGGGGCCAAACCAGAAAATGAGGAGACAGAGTTTGGGTGGATAAAGAAAAAGAAGTTTATTACTTTGCCAGGAAATGGAGGTCATAGCAGCACACACCTGAAAGACTGCGGACCTCTTTAGGGGAAGGAGTCAGTTATTTTTATTGGGATAGTACGGCCTTATCTTCTATATTCCTGAAGTCCAGTTTTTGTCTAGGTGGTGGTCACAAGTTCAGTTTTATCTCAGCAGTGCATCAGCACAGTTTATGACTGTTTCTTAACTTCTTTCATATCTTTCTGGTGTCATCAGCTTCGTTGTTTCTGTCTGTCCTTCCAGTGAATGACGTCAGAGAGTACATCAATTACAAGGGGTAATAAACACAAGGGTCTAGATGCTAACAATGTTTCTATAATTAATCATCAGCTTCATAAGGTTTTACATTTTACGTATCATCCTATTTTCCACATATCACCTCTTCACCTACTATTGTCCCACATGCCTTCAAAGATTTCAACTCAGCAAAGTTTCACAGGTGATCATCAGCATTTCCCTCATTTCTCAGGAATGCGATCACCCGCACTCAGGGGCCCAGGTCCAATTCCCACGCTGCTGCTTATGAAGTTAGTCATAATCTTAGGAAGTTCTCTCAGTAATCAAATGTAATTTCCTATAAATTGCCTAACAATATGCACTGTAGTTGGTGTATGGAGTATGTTGGTGTATTTGATATATATATTGTGATCAGACTACATGTTCGTATCTTGCATTTCACACTTAAATATTATATACATTTTCTCATAGAACTTGATTTAATTTTTACAATACTACTTTAAATATTTTAGTATTTAGCTATTACTCTAGTTATAATTACTTACTATTTACTCTGTAAGGTTAGTATTCTGGACACTCTATAGCAACATTTTTTTTCTAAGTCATTAGGACAAACATACCAGATCACCCTAACGTAGGAAGCACCATTCCTATACCCAGGGTTATATTTAATTTCAGTTTCTATTCTACTCAAGAAAACACATTGGTGTGAAAATAGAAATTCACGAAAATGCCATTATTACAGAGTTAACTGCTCTAATTCACAACAGAGAAGACAATCATCAGAATTCTATGCTCATTTGTAAATTAATAGATGCAATTTTTTATGACAGAACTCACAACTGATATAAGTCCAGACCCTGCAGATGAGAGCTAATGAGGTAACATTTAACAGAAATTTTATAAAACTGACAACAAAAGGCAATAATCATGTTAACGCAGTAAGAATATGACAACTTTTTCCCACATTTTCAAGAATTCTGTGATACTGATATATTATTTTATTAAAATAAAATCATCTTTCAGTGTCTCACAAATTGTGAGATTATAGATTTATTTTAAATTATCTTTGTCGTGGAAGATTTTTCCTGATTATAACATAAAAAACACATAAAGTAACCTAACACAAAAACAAACATTTGTAATATACACTGGAATTAACTTGTCATTTTCTGGAATTGAATTGGCAAGATTCTGCAGTCTCTCATCATAATCTAATATATAAAATTAAGCTAAGCATTCCTGGTTCTGACCTTGTACATACTATTGTACAGCATTCAACCTATGGGGGAAAATGTGAAACTAATGTGAATTTCCTGATAATTGAGCACCATCACCAAAGATGTTTAGAATTATTGGAATTAAGTGTTACCATTGTCATAATCTTCAGCTCCACAGTGTCTGAAATATAGAAATTGGGATATGGGAATCTTAACGACTGTGAAATATATTTTAGCTGCAGCAAAATTTGAATATTCTTGAGAAATGTTATTTTAATCTCTACACAGCTGTACTTCCAAGCACTGTCATAAATAAGCATATTAATCAAAATGAATATAATGACAGCCAACTGTTTCTGAAAATAATCTATAAACACAAAACAAATATGAAACTTTTTTTTTTTACATTTTTCAGAAATAAACACTACTGTGTTAGAATTGCTGCCTGGTATGTTTTGAGTTTGGAAATGCCAAAGTTTTGTGGTGTACATATAGTAATTTTAAACATATAAATACAGAGCTGTT
Source organism: Solenodon paradoxus (assembly GCA_004363575.1). Classification (NCBI taxonomy): domain Eukaryota; kingdom Metazoa; phylum Chordata; class Mammalia; order Eulipotyphla; family Solenodontidae; genus Solenodon; species Solenodon paradoxus. Next base: position 14,161 of record RJWH01008238.1, read on the forward strand.
TGGATTCCAGGATCCAGAAGGATGATCCTCATTTCTTTGTCATGATTTTGCACGGAATTACTCAGGTGGATACAATCTACAGGCTGCAGGAACGGATGGGGTGGCCCAGATAGGTCACCTACCACTTTTGCCGATCAGCAATGGTGTTGTGGGCTTGATCAACAGGCTGTCATCGGCGTCACCAGATCCTGTCTTCAGGAGTTGGAGTACTCTAAACCAATCTCCTCATTTCAGTTGGAGGCCAATAGCACGATTTCTACAAACAATGGTAATAATTCATTCACTCCTTCATTTGACAAATGTTTATCAAGTGTCTACTAGATAGATTCATGGGCAAAAAATGCCAGGTTCAATTCTAGAGTGCTGAGAATTCACAGTGTTGAACAAAGTAACTCTCAACATTTTAGACACCTACCCTGATGAGATAAGAAGTAATGGGGAGAACCTGGAATAAGGAAAAGGAAACGATTCACTGCCTTTTATTTTCCAGGACTTTGAATTAAGTTGGCAAAATAATGACTTGAACAAAAATCACTACTTTTAATCAATTTATAGGCATGACTAGGTTTATTTAGAAATCAAACATATAAACTCATGTTTGGTTTCATATTTCTTTTCAGGGTTTAAGTTATAATAGGAATCTCTTGTAAGTACATAAGATATTCATGAAAACTGTGTACTGTTTAAAGCAAAAATGAAAAACACAGATAATTTACTATAAATAATAAAATGAAATGTAAAGAATAAAACTCAAATATCTTGGATTTTTTGTTTCATACTCTTTAATAAAAGAATATTAGAAATAATGTACTAAACCAAAAATAGAGACCCCAGACAATGAGCTTTGTAGTGACAAAACCCCCAGTTAATGTAATGAATTTTCTTCTCTACCAAATGATGAAATCTACCTGGGTCAGCCATTAATATATGTAAAAACAGAGATGGAAACTGATCCCAGATTACAAAATATAAATTAATGAGGAGTATGTGGAATATTGAGGTTATAAGGTACTTGCCCATTTATGATGTCCCTCTGAGGACCGCCGTTAACTTTGACACTGATACCAAACACGTGTCCATCAGTAACTCTGCTGTGGTTTCTGCAAAGTTCATCACTTCTACCTCAAAGAACGTTGACTCTAATCATTGACTCACAGTGTTCATTTCATCATTGTAGAACTCAGTGAAGGACTCATCTTAGGAAGGGAAGCCATTAGTGAAATCATGGAGAACTTCTTCTGCCCTCCAGGCCCTAGAATACACATCAGAATACCTTTACCTTTAGCTAAGCCTGTCTGGATTTCCAAACACACAGTCTTTTACAGAGATTTATTCTACTCGACTTTTTCATTGTTTAGGGAACTGTATACATCCCTTATGTAGTTTCATAATCATTTGTTTCTAATAAAATCTGTTTATCTTCTAGAGAGGGTATGCAATGTTATTCCAATCTATATTATACCAATATGAATAAATATCTGATCATGAAATAAGATAAAATATAGCTCAAAAAGAAAACAAATAAACATGTAAATGACAGCATTCCAAGAAACTATCATTGACAATTTGAAGTCCTTCCACAAACTACTCTTCAGTATTCTATTCCCTAGGCAGATGGGGGGATTCCCTGTGGATGAGGTAGGGGAGTAACAGTGGGGCTAAGCTAAGGACACAGCTGACGTTCATTCAGAGATCAGTCATCTAACCTGTAGTCAGGATCTCTTGTGATTGCAGGCCAGCCCTTTCCAACAAGTTTCCTTCAAATAGGTGACTTCATTTTTGTATACAACATAGTTGCCTGCAAACAAAATAAATCAAGATTTTAGAAAATATTGAAAATGTGTGCATAAGATGAATGACATTTAGGTATTTTTAAATATTGGACAGTGGAGGTGGTTGTTTTACCTTATTTACTCTCATAGAGGTGACATAGCTGGTGACAATAAACTGGATGAATGTTTGGTTCTGTTAGACTCTGGAGTGTTTTGTCCATATTTTCTTCCAAGTATATCCTGGCTTTGGTTCTTATGTGAGGTCTGTGATCCATTTAAAGTTAACTTTTGTGCATGGTTAAAATGAGTAATCCAGTTTTATTTTGTTGTTGTTTGTTGTTTTGCAGACATCTGTCCAGTTTTCCCATCTTCCATTGTATGCTTTTGGCTTCTTTGAGGAAAATTAAATGTCCATATAGGTGTGGCTTTTTTTTTGGGTTCCCACTTCTATTTCACTTACATGTGTATCTGCTTATGTTCCAGTACCATAAGTTTTAAAGACGATCACTTTGTAGTATAGTTTGGAGTCAGGAAGTTTGATTCCTGCACTGTTCTTTTTCTCCCTCACATAACTTTGTCTATGGTCTTTTGTGATTCCAAATCAACTTCAGTATTATTTGCACAATTTACTTAAAATGTCTCTGGAATTTTGATGGGAATCGCATTACATTTGCATATCGCTTTCAATAGGTTTGATATTTTAATTAACTCTTCCAATCAAGAACCTGGAAAATTCTTCCATTTCTTATGTCTTCTTCTATTTCTTTTGTTGAAGTCATATAGTTTTCATGTGGAAGTCTTTCACCTCTTTTGTTAGGTTTATTGTCAGGTTTTTGAACTTTACTGGTGCTATTGAGAATGAGATTTCTTTCTTAATTTATTATTTTTATATAGTAATTCTACAGATTTTTGAGTGCTGGCTTTATATCCTGCCACTATGCTATACTCATTTCCAGCAGTGTGTGTGTGTGTGTGTGTGTGTGTGTGTGTGTGTGTGTGTATGTATAATCTTTAGGTTTTTTGCAGGCTTAATATCATCTCATCTTCAAATAATGACAGTTTAATACCTTCTTTTCCAATTTGTATATTTGATGTGTTTTTATTGTCTTATTGCTCTGGCCAAGCCATCCAGGATTATGTTGAATAGCAGTGGTGAGAGAGGGCAGCTATGTTTTTTTATTCCAGATCTTAGGGGAAACACTTTTCAGTTTTTCACCATTGCATATTACATTGGCTACATGTTTCTTGTAAGTGATTTTATAAGGTTGTGGTGTGTTCCTTCTACTCCTAGTTTGGCAAGTTTTTTTTTTTTTTTTATCATGAATTGGTTTTGATCTTGTCAAATGCCTTTTCTGCATCTATGGATATGCTATGGTTTTTGTTTTTTCTCTTTGTTGGAGTGGCTACTACATTGATTTGCAAATGTTGAATAACCCTTGCATTTCTGGAATGAATCCAACTTGAGTGTGGTCTGTTTCTTTTAATGTGCTGTAGAATTCAGTTGGACAGGATTTTGGAGAGGATTTTTGGCTCTATATGCATCAGTGATATTGATCAACAGTTTACTTTTTCGATGATAACCTTTTCAGTCTTGAGGATCAAGGCATATTGACCTCATAATTTATTTCTGGGAGTTTTCTCTCCTTTTCAGTTTTCTGGAAGGGATAATGGGGATTATCCCTTTTTGGAATGTTTGTGAGCTTTCACTGATAAAGTCATCTGGATCTATGCTCTTGTGTTTTTGTGAGGTTTTTGATTACTGCTTCAGTGGATATGCTTGTGATTGATCTGTTAAAGATATCTGTGTCTTCTTGGTTCAGTTTGAGAATGTTATAGGTTTCTTGGAATCAGTCCATTTCTTTGTGATTGGTAAATTTTTGGCATGTAACTGCTTATGATTTTCTCTCATGATCCTGGTATTTCTCTATTGTTAGTTGTAATATCACCACTATCATTTCTGATTGTTGTTTGAGGTTTTTCTCTCTGTTTTCCTTTGCTAGTATAGCTAGGATTCTATCAATTTTGTTTACTTTTTCAAAGAATCAGCTTTTTGGTTTCATTGATCATTTGTTGTTTTTTATATCATTTATTTCTGTCTAATTTTCATTATTTACTTCCTTCTGAGGACTTTTTGCTTTATTCTTGATTGTTCTTCCCTTTATAACTCAGTTGTGATGTTAGGGATTGCACTCACTCTTGCTTTTTGATGTGCACTTGTTGGCTGTAAACTTTCCTCTCACAGAACTGCTTTAGCCCCATGTTCTCATTACTTCTCTCTTCATTTTCATCTGTTTCCAGGTAAGTTTTGATTTTATATTTCATTTCACTTATGATCCATTAGTTGTTCAGAAGCGTGTTTTATAATCTTCACACCTTTGTGGTTATTGCAGTTTTAATTTTCTGAGTCATTTCTAGAATCACTCCTTGCTGTCAGAGAAGATGCTTTCTATAATGTCAATCTTGCTAAATTTACTGAGACTTGTTTTTTGTCCCATGGTGTGGTCTATTCTTGAGAATATGTATGATGTACACTTGAAAGAATATATATTCTTTTCTGTTGTGGTGGAATACCTTTTATATGTCTGTTAGGTGCTTATTTTCTATTGTTTCATTTAGGTTCCTTATTTCTTTGCTGATTCTCTTTCTGGATGATCTATCTATTCATGTAAATGGAGTACTGAAATCCCCAACTATTACTGTGTTACTCTCAATGCCTGCCTTTGGCTCTGTCAGTATCTGTTTTATTTATTTGTGTGGTTCAGAATATATTAATGATAGTTATTTCTTAATGATGAATTACTCCATCGACCACAATGCAGTACTCTTTCTCTTGAAATATGCTTTTGAAAAAAAAAATGTATTTATTCTCCAAGAACCTGAGCTATCATTGTATTTTTCAGAGTTAAGAAGTCTTGGGACATTTTTTTGGCAATATTTTCTCCAGTCCATCTACAGACTCAAAACCATGTTCAACTTGTTCAGGGAGAGCTCTTCTGAGTCCTCAGTCTGTTGGCATAAAGTGAGAAACTCATCTCTTTCAATAGAACACTTGGAGTATATATTTAAAAATATTTACACATAGAAGTGCATGAATATTAAAGATATCGGTGATATGGCACCACCATAGTGGGGACAAGTAGTACCAGGAGTGTTCCTTTCCAGTGTGTGTCTGTGGCACACACCATAGATAAGCTCTCACAGGATATTCCAGTCTGGTTTTTCCTTTACATTCCTTGCTGTAGATGTAAGAAGCTAAATACTTACCTGCAGGCAGGGATGAAAGCAAGCGGAGGTAGGCAGGCTGGAACAGAGAGGAGGAAAAGCACTTTGTTTTATTAGGTTGTTCACAATGGTTGCTCCCTGTGAACCCCAGGACTCAAACTGGGATCTTGGGATGTATGTGCACTGTGCTGGTGGAAGGCTGTGGGGGAAGGTCCCTCACAAGCAGGGAGAGAATCTGGGGCTCCTGAGGCTGCGGCTCCAGCACCCGCCCCTGCATGTGGGCAGGGACAGAAGGGCGGCTGTGGGAACAGTGGGTTACCATCCCACTCTCTCCCTGTCCCTAACTCTGAATTTAGCTAACAAACTCTTTCTGAGATTCTGTTTTTAATTCTCTGGCAATCCCTCCATCTCTACGCTCCA
>RJWH01008238.1:19674-32484 GCA_004363575.1 Solenodon paradoxus
ACTGCACCCCAGCCTGTGTTCTCTAGATCTCAGTGACCCAAGGCCCGGTGAGTCTTTGGTGACAGTTCCCTTTCCCTGCTGGGGCAGGAGGTGGTTCTCAGGACAGAGCAGCAGAGCAGACAGGTCACCGACACACCCCTACAGCACATCTAGGGAAACTGAGGCAAACCAATGTGAGGGACCTAGTAAGTCAGTGTAGGAGCCTGAATGAGAGTCAGGCTCTGAAATCCCAAGAACATTTACCTGAGACTTGTCTTCATGATCAGGAGTCACACTTCAGAGAGGCTGCACCAAACCTCTTTCTGTGTGTCCAGTTCATCTGGCCACTGAAGCTTCACGTCAGGGTGATTTGTGTAATCTGTTCCCTCCTCACCTCTGGGCAGTGTTGAGAAAGTACTGGGGTCTCCCTCCTGCACCCCAGCCCTCCCGCAGTGGCTGCATTTGCAATGGCAGGAGCTTTGTCCTGGAGCCAGGACATGCTGTACTCACAGGGGACATTCCCTGGTGCCCCTGGTGCTCCTGGTCAGGAAAGGAGGAAAAGCCTTTCTTCTAGAAGTTACCCTGATCTCTTTCTCAGACCCTCCTCTTTTGGACTTGGGACTGGGTGATGAGAGGCTTCTGTGTAGGGTGACCATATTCCCCTAACCAATACTGATATCTTTATCACTTAGAGTCCAAGCCAATATCAAAGGAGAGTCCTTTAATTAATACCTCATTCCACCCTTTTCCAAATCATCTCTCTTTTTTTGGAACCAGAAATAATCAAACTTTGTTAAGGGTTTTTTATTGCTTGTAGAACTGTCAGAGAGTAACAATCCTGTGTGTATGGAAACAGTTTAGATAATTCTGCCTCTCACTAGATCCTAAGAATCAAAGTGTTCTTTCTAGCAATCTGAACACAATTCAAAAACGATCACTAATACTTTGTGGGGTCCTAATCACGCAGGAGTAAGATAATTCCAGAAGCTTCTATATTAATAGTCAAGTCTTACTGTAGTTGGTTGGTAGTTTTGTTTTCTTTTTTTGAAAGTGAAGGTACCACAGTAATAAAGGGAAGCAGAGACAGGCATGTAGAAAGAGAGAAGAGAAAGAAGCACTTTGTCTGTTTTTTATTTACATCAACTTGACTGTTCCTCGTAGCCTTCACTCTTGAGTCTGCATTCTCGGGATATGTGTGGACTCTAGTGTCCAGAGCTGACTAAGAAAACTCCTGCTCAACGAGGACGCACCTTAAGTATTAGTTTTCTATTCCTGTTGTGGTCAGTCATCATGAGTTTAGTGCCTAAAACAGCATGTAGATATGTTATCTCAGTGTTCTGTAGATCAAAACGCTGACTCTAGTCCCACCGGGCTAAAATCAAGATCTTAGCAAGATGAGGTTTCTTTTGGAAAAAACAAGGGGAGAATCTGTTAATTTCCTTTGTAAGCACATGATGTTTTCCTCCAATTTGCTTTTTATTTTTTTAAGTGTAGTTGCAGGGACAAATGAAGGTGAATAGGCAGAAAAGAGGAGAGAGGAGGTAAAAACACTTTATTCCTATTTATATGTGCATCTTGGCTGCTGTCCCTAGTTAGGGACTGGAACCTGAGTCTTTATTTGTATGTTACCAGCACTTCCATCCAGTCGGTTGACCAAACCACTACTCCACCAGGGCGTGTCCCCCTCCATTTTCAATGTCACTGAAGTCAGGTAGGTCCTTCTATGCTATTACTAGATCTTCTCTTCTGCCCCCACATCTGCTTTTAGGGATTTTGTGTTTACATTGGACTCATAGGAGAATTCCAGGATAACTCTCTGTCTGGAGGTCTTTATTTAACTACACCATTAGGGTCCTTTGTGTTGGAACATACTTACAGGTTATGAGGATTAGGTCAGAGATATCTGAGGTGAATGGGCTTATTCTGCCCACCATGTCTTCTGAAACTTTCCATAGAGGTATATGTGTGAAAAAGCCAAGTTGTCAGAAGGAAGAGTCTCTACATTTTCATTTATCAGAATAGAACTCTGTTGTTAGCAAAGACACAATTGTGGTAATGCCATTGTTGAACATATTCACATCTTATGCAGTTTTTCTTTTACTCCACTTCTGAGCATTGTCTCAAGAAGTGATCTTCAACACTGACCTTGCTCCTGGTGCATGGGAATCAAGACATGGAATGAAGTTCTAGAGCCATTTGAAAAAGAAAAAAGACTTTATTCCTTTTGACTTAACCAACTCCATGACCCATGGTATGTCAGGGTGCCATAGAGTCCACAAGTAGAAAGATTACGAGGCACATGAGATAATGTGGATTTTGTGGTCAAATATTGCCTCAGAAAGAGACAACCATTTAGTGAAGCTGGAGTCCGATCCTGCTCTGCTGTTTTCTTACTCTTAAACCTCCCTGAACCCCAGGTTTCCCAACTGTACAATGATATAAACATAACCACTGGCGCATCCTGTGGCTCAGGTGATAAGTCGGTGACTAGAGTATGGACCACGTAAAGCCAGGACCCAGTGGGTGGAGGGCAACAAACAAAATAAACAAAAGTGCTTCCTCTTCCTTTTCCTTCCTCCCTTCTCTCTTCCTTGCTTCCTCCCTTCCTGTCTCTTCCCTCCTTCTCTGTTTTTCTTCATTTCTTCCACTGTGCTTTGTTTCCTACCTTTAAAGTTTTCTACACCTCTCCCTTCATTTATCTAGAACAAATGAACAAAAAAAACCAAACAAGCTAATAGCAATAGATCTGCACCTCTGACTCAAAGGGTTGCTGTGTTGGTCCTTGTGATCTCTGAACTGTTATTGAAAGTAAGATATTTACTTTTGTAACTGAATTCCTCCAGGTACCAGGAAAACACTAATGCGTTTCAGATTTAAATAGGAAGCTAAATAGAGACATAAGGGCTTATTCTCTGTCATAAGCTGCCTTGTGCAATTTATTTTGAATCTATCTTTTGTCCTACTGACTGAATAGCTTTTTAAGAGTGGCTTCAATTTCCAACTTCCTAATGGGAAAGGAAAGACACCTGATTGAAACCTGAAGCTCGAGAATCTCATTTCCATGTAGGACTCGGTATGTCTGACTGTGTGTGTGTGTGTGTGTGTGTGTGTGTGTGTATGTGTATGTAGAAAGAGGAATGACTTTTCTCTTAACCAGTCCTGATATTTGAACTTGCTTTTGGTGCTTAGGTGATGAAAAAACCAGACTAGAAGAAACAAAAGCAAAAAGTGATCGTACATGACAATGTGTAGGCAAGACAAGTAAGTTTCTTGAAGACTGGGGATCTGACTCATTAGTTTATTTAACCCAGTTTAATGTTTGGTAGACTCTCACAGAAAGATGTGGTGACTGAAAAAAAATCTAAGTGAGGTGATAAAGAGAATTTGGTGGGGCAGAGGAGGAGATTCCACATCATAACATCAGCCTGTTAGAACCAGAAGTTCTAACAAAGTAGAAATGGAGAAAATATACATTATACCAAATGCATTCTTCATTCTACTTTCAACTAGCTCAAAGTGAGCTGGGCCCAAAAGTTACAACTGATAAAATAATGGGAGAATTTTAGGATTAGTTTTCACCCCTTGGAAGTGGAATAAGTGACCCAAAACACCAGGGTTCCTAGTCTAAGACTAAGAAAATATCCCCAACAGGAGAAATCTAAGAAGGCACAACTTATTGCAATGTGTCACCGAAGTGGATCCATTGCCAGAAAAAGGATGTTGGTGTTGGAATAAAAGACAACATTTGAGTGAGGTCCTTGGGTTAACTCATAGCATTATAGCAATGTTAATGTCCTGGTTTTGATCATTATGTTCTGGTTATATGATATGCTAACATTTGAAAAAATGGGTAAGGAGTTTTGTGTTTTTTGCAATGTTTTTTATTCATAAAACTGAAATGACTTCAAAATAAAAAAATTAAAGATAAAATATGTTTAAAAATATCACACCAGTACAAAGAACAGTACATTGAGTGTAAATTTGGGTCTTACATTCTAATGCTGCTCTGCTTCAGTCAGCTTGTTAGAGCTGAAATACTCCTGTTATGAAAAGAAAGGGTTAAATGATAATTTTAACACAGTATGTTTTTCTCAATCTAGTGTAATTTGCCATAGAATGTTGCTATTCTTCTGATTTGGTATAAATACAAAAATCTAAAAGGAAAGCTTAAAAACACTTATGAGATAGGTAGATAACAATCCAATACTGATAATTTTGGAAAGGAATGGGGAAGGCAGAGTAACGATTACTGTGTGTGCGTGTTTTGCTGAACAACCTGTGATCTACCAAGAGCAAATTGTATTGATGGCTTTGAATGGATTCTTACAAGGTCTTCTCTTATGTAGTTCTCACTGCAAGAACTAAGTTTTCTAATTATGGATGAAATGGTGTTCTGACTTCTAATTTCTTTTCTCCTGGACTTTTGCTTATCAACCAAAGAGCTGTGTGCCTTTGACAGCTCTGGCTGCCAACAAGTCTGTCTGAGAAACAAATCTGGGTCCCCTTGCTGTGACTGCTTGCCAGGTTACATTCTGAATGAAGACAAAAACACATGTTCAGGTGAGTTCTGCTCCACAGTGTCTTTCATGCTTGCTTCTTTCTATTGCAGTGAAACCAACCTTAATATACCAGTTCATTTCATTGATGAATAAAACATTTCTTTCATTCGTTTAGTTGTTCATCCTGCTTGTCCCCTCAGTCCCTGAGACTCCAGGATGCTACTTTGAGATGGAGGTGGACTGTGCCCAACTCCACTTTTCTCTCTGTGCATGTGTGTGTGCGTGTGTATGTGTTTAGGTCTTTCTCCCACATTTTGTAGTTATCCTGGGACAGGTCCTTGACCATGTATTCCCTTGTGCCCCACCAGACTAGTTCCATATGCAGTTGCCTCAAATTAGAGAGACTGAGGTCTGTTCAGACCATGACGAGAAAGAAAGTCTAGCAGAAAATCCTGTTACACACCTTTTTCACTTTCCCATTGCGTGTGAAAGTCATGTTTACACTGTCTTTTAGTTTAGTAAGTGTGCTTTCTCCTGCTGAAACCTGGGAGCTGGCTGCAGTGAGCTATTCTTGTACCTGTTGGGACCAAACTGACACCCAGCCTATGTGTTACTGATGTAATTTATGGCTATTTTCTTTCCTGCATCACTCCCGGGCAGCCAGGAATCTGTGTGCCCTGGGCTCTCACGGTTGTCAGCACATTTGTGTGAGTGACGGGGCCACGTCCTACCACTGTGACTGTCACACCGGCTACGCCTTGAATGAGGACAAGAAGACATGCTCAGGTACTGACTGTCCCTGGAAGCTCATTTTGTTTGGCAGGACAATCTTTTAGGAGTCCGTCTTTCTCTCCACATGTGCAGCCTGATTCTGAGTCTTCTCAGGTCGGAAGGTCCAGGGAACTCCAGCTGTCTTCAGAGGAGTGAGCTCGACTCCACCAGGCATTCTTTCCTCTAGGATCTGATGCATCTTTTCTGAGTTTTTCTTTCCAGTTCAAGTCTCTCCCTATCTAAGTCTGGAGTTTTTATTGTAGTCAAATATACTAAAATAAAATTGTAAGTGAGGCGTTCATTGGAGTTAAGTACAGTCACATAGTTTCAACACCATCGGCACCTCCCACCTCCAGATCTTTGTCATCATTAGACACTAACTCTGCAGTCCCCTCTCTGCCCGCCTCCAGTCAGTGCTCTTCCTTGTGCTCCCCCTATTTCTGTTACATCTTTGCTAATAATTTTATCATCCTGTTTATTTAGACATCTGGTTGTGTGAAGCAATGTCTCATTGTGGCTTTTATTTGCATTTCCCTATTACTATGAAACTGAGCATCTTTTCTTGTGCTTATGTTGAATTGCATGTGTTATTTGGAGGGATATATGCTCAAGCCCTTGATTTTATATTCCATTTAAAAAATGAAATTTTCTATATTTGTGATTAAGTTGCAGGAAATATGTATATATTATAGGTATAAATTCCTCCTCATATACATAATTTGTAATTCTTTTTCCCAATATATGGATTGTATTTTCACTTCTTGTTTGTGCCCTTTGTAGCACTAAAGGTTTTAATTGTTTGTGAGCGAGTAGGAAGAAACACTTTATTTTTATTTAGTTTTTCAGGTTGCTGCTCCCCCTGTTCCTGGGGTGCGAACCAGTGTCCCTGGTGAATGTAGATAGTGCTCCTCCAGAGGCGATGGGGCTGCCTTATCTAATCCACTAATAGATCATTTTCGAGTTTAAATTTATATTTTATTTTTAATAATTTTACGTCAGAATCTTAATTTATTTGTTGTTTGGACCGATTATATGCTCATGATAGTTGTAATCAAAATACAAGACAGATGATTTTACAAAAAACTCTGAACTTTATATCAAAAAGCAATTAATTTAAAGTTAATTTCAATATAAATGTTTGTTGGTTGTATAAATATACTTCAGTGAAGTATTGCTTGAGAAAATATCTCCAATGTTCAAAATAAAATAAAATTCTGTGGTGGAAGTACAAAGGAAAAGCCATTGCTTTCACTTTAAATAATGATGGGATGTGTCTTCACAGTGTGATATGACTATTGCATGGGATACATTTGAAAAATTGATTTACATTTCATTTTCAAAAGTCATATGTATAAAGCATAAGGCATTACATATTTGGTTACTAAAACTTATGATACATATTGCATGTTTTCATGTAAGTTAAATCATCACTTAAGCAACATCACTTATTTGTCATTTCTTAGGGCATAAAAGCAGAAATGATTGAAGACCACTGCTTTTTATCATGCTCACTGGAGAACAGAATTCTGAAGTTTAGATTGAATTAGACCTTAGCTTAGAAGACAGTTTCTTTTTCACTGTTTGCAGAATACGATTATTTTGTGTTGCCTATATAGAAGTGTTTGAAAGGATGTTTACAGTTCTGATGTGCAAAGAAAAATGGGGTTGTATTTACAGCTAGGCACTGGCTGATGTTCTGGAGGAGTTGTGTGCAGATGACTGTGACCATGTATGTCATTAAGTTATTCAAAACTATCTTGAAGTATACAGAACTTGGTGTATTTAATACTTATACACTGTTTCGCCTACTCTAGTGTTTCTGTTAATACTTTGCTCTTACGACCGTGTGAACGACGCTCCTGGATGAGGAGTGTGAATATCTTCTGGAGAAACTACCAGTTTTCTATGGAAAGAAATGTTCAGACAGATCCATGCATATGAAGAGCAAATTTTATGTGTCCGCACTATGTGAAATCATATAGAAGATAGAGCAACAGGTTTAATGTTTCTTTCCTTACAAATTGAGCCACTTAATCTATGTGTTTATACTGGTAAGACAACTATTATTCACCGAGAACTTTGGATCTATTACCTAACAGAATTTACAGTTAAACTAGATCTATTACTGAAAGTTAAAATTGTGCAAAGTATGTAATGAAAAAAGGTTCATAATGATGAGAAAAATATAGTTTATGGATATTTAACACTTTTTTGCTTATTTTCACTAGAGTATTATTGATGCACTGATTAGAGAATTATAAAACACATATCTGAAATAGTTAAAACAGGTCAAGTGAACATTGGGTGCCATTTTAATTGATTCTGATGTTAGAAACATTCAACAAAAGAAATTAGTTTGTGAATTGAGATTTTCCTATCATTTTCTGAAGGATAGAAATATTCTAAATGCACTTTGTTGTTGAATTTTAGAATTTCTTAAGAAAACTATGTAATCATAAATATTCCCTAACAAGTAATAAAACCTGTTTGTCTTTCTAAAAGTTAGTGATAAACATACCTTTTTTACTGATGCATATGATTTCTTTCAGCTTTAAAAGTTATATGTTTTAGAAAAATAATTGTCTTTAAATTATATACTACTCATATTTTTTGGGGGGTTTGTATATTCTTCTGTATAAAAATAATAAAAAGTTATTGCATATTATTGTCATGCTTTTTTTGTCAACTCATTTCAGTTACTCCATTGACATATTATCTTATGTTAAACTGAATTACCAATATTTTGAATATATAATACTTTCTTATTAGTGGTCAGAATGTTGTGATTCTTCCTCTCATTTAAGCTTGAGATCTTGAGGTTAAAATATAAGGAATATAAGGTAAAGTTAAATAGAAAGGTGTTAACAAAGAGTGTTTTGGGAGAGGGATTAAAATATAACCTAAATTTAAGTAAAATAATATTTGTTGAAATATGTCTCTGAAAGCAAATACAACCTACGGATTAAACACAGAAATAGTCAAAAGATATACATTTAAAAGGAAGAAATAAAAAATAAATTATTCAAATCAGCATATGTTCTATGAAACATAATTATTTCTCAACATTTTTGAAAGGATATGACTTAGAGTTGTTTTATTTTCCAAACATATTTACTCACAAAATCAATAATACATATAAATGTACCACTAAGAATTGGTGCCCTAGAAGGAATCAATGAGAGCTCATGTGCAAAAACCCAACAAGTATTTAAAAAGTGATGGTTTCTCGAGTGTGACTTCAGTAACTGACTTCAACAATCATGTCTTGACCATTGACTGGAATTTTCTGGCTGAGATAATGTTGTTTTTTGTCATGAGTCCAGGTTATGGAGACCACTTGCAGTTGCCAGCTTTTCTTAGGCATTTCCCATGGAGTTCTGAAAAGACAGATACACATACCTTTGAAAACCAGTAAGTGTGTTATCCACATTTATGGGATAGGATTAAGTTTGGAAAAAAAAACTCAGGGAGCCCCATATGTGCATTTGGATAGAGCAACAGGGCAGAAGTGCGGGGACATAACAGGGAATCTAAGCTGGTCTTGAACGCAGAACCAGACAGAATGGAGGGTTAAGAAAGTGTGTTGACTTGCTTAGACTGGAGGCATCATCATAAAGACAATGAGGACAAAGGACGTTGTAATTTGAGCTGGGCTTCAGATTGGATAGGAAAGGCACAGGGGACCACTGTCATTCTGAGTGTGCAGGGGGACACAGCAGAGTTAGGTGAAAGGAATGGCCCCAGGTGGGACCATTAGCTACTGCAGCACAAAGTCCCTGCTAGATGATACACGCCCAGTGTTAGTCGCAAAACGTGGCGCAAGAGGAAACCAGAGATGAGGGGGAAAAAGACTGTAAGTCGGGGGAATTTCTGCCCCCTGCCTAAAACTGTAGTGCTTTCAACAAAGAGCTGAAGAAACCCGTTGGAAAAGAGAAGACTGAACCATCATGTCCAGGTGAGAAAGTATCAGACACCCCATGATTTCAAAATGCAAGGCTGTGGATTTTGGCCAAGACGGTGACCCGGTCCCCGCGGGACTCCCGTCCTCCCCGCAGAGCAACTAGAAACCCGCCAGGTTTCTGGAGAAAACCCGGAGCAAAGGCACCACGGACGCTCGTCAGAGCTCAGCACCTCGGACAACGAAGTGCAGGCAGATACTCCCGGGTCCAGAGTTACACACAAGACTCACACTAGGGATTCCGCCCGACAGAGGCGGGGAACTGGTGGGGCGGGGGGGGGGGGGGGGACTGCCCTCCCAGGATTCACAGAGGTGGGGAGCCCGTTCAGCTGGACGTGGACACAGAGCTGGGGGAGAGGGTCTGCGCAGGGTGGAAGAGTCACCAGTGCCCTGGTCGTTTGAATAGGAGACCCAGTGAGAAAATTGCACTGAGAGCTGCCATGACCTGAGGCAGCGAGGGAAATTGGCATATTGTCCTGAGGTCGCAGGACCTACCAACAGGAAATCCCAACAGCTGCAGATGCGCCGTTTAGGCTTAAATGGAAAAGAGACTCTCCCAGGGGAGAAAACCGTCAGTGCTACCCACTAGTGCCATCTTGTGGTCATAAGTGAAGCTGCAGCCTGATCTCCAATAGTGTGTCAGCAGCAAGGTCATCAAGGTGGTTGGCAGCTGGGACGCCAGAGGAAGGCGCTGCATCCTTGACACAAACTCCAACCCCAGACTGATCTGCCAGGCAGCAACAGATGACCCATGTAAGAATTTCAACTAATCCAACCAGTGGTGATGCCACAAAACAAGAAATCCCAGTGCCCAAACCAAGACCCAGGCTTGCTCAGCGCAAGTCAATACCCTACACAAGGCCATCACTGCAGGGAGACCTAATCACAGAAACATAAACAAAATGCCACAAAGAGTGAAGGCACAGAGAAATGTATGCGAAATAACGGATACAATAAAAAAAAACCCAGGGGAAAATCTGAATGCAACAGATGTCTGCAAACTAACTGAGGATGAATTTAGGACATCTTCCTGGAAATCAAGAAAACAATAGAGGAAGAAAAAGACAATGACAAAAAAAGAGAGAATAAATGAAGCAGCTCATAAGAGATGTCAAAGAAATAAAGAACACAATAACTGACCGAAAGGATTCAATAGAGGGACTCAAAAGTAAAATGGATGAAGTCTCCAACAGAACCAGTGAGCTGGAAGATGGCGCAGAGGAATGCACTCAAGCAGACCAGCAAAGAGATAAAAGAATGCAAAGAAATGAAGACAGCATCCAAGACTTATGGAATAACATCAAAAGAAACAACATTTGCATTATAGGGGTCTCAGAAAAAGAAGAGAGGAAGAAGGGGACAAAACTGTATTTGAAGAAATAATAGCTGAGAACTTGCCTAACCTGAAAAATGAAATAAGCCACCAGACACAGGAAGCTTAAAGAGGCCCTAATGAAAGAAACCCAAGCAGACTGACACCTTGACACATTGTCATTAAAATGTCAAAAATACAAGATAAAGAAAACAAAATCTTAAAAGCATCCAGGGAAACAGGAGTCACATACAAAGGAGTCCCCGTAGATAGTCAGCAGACTTTTCAAATAAAACTCTACGGGTCAGGATAGAATGGCATGATATATTCAAAAGACTAAAAGAAAAGAATTTTCAACCTAGGATACCATACCCTTCAAGATTATCATTCAGAACTGAAGGAATGATAAAAAAGCTACTCCAATAAGCAAAAGCTAAAGACATTTATCACCATAAAACCAGCTCTTCAAAAAATACTAAAAGATGCTTTGTAATGTGTAAAGAAATCCCACTTAAAAACAGTTCTACTAGACCTATTCGACAATGTTCATTAAAAGATATTGGGCTGTAATTTTCCTTCTTGGTAATGTCTTTGTAACTTTTTGGTATCAATGTGATGTTTGCCTCATGGAGACTGTTTTGGAGTATCCCTTGTTCTTCAATATGTTGAAATAGTTTGAGTAGAATAGGTATTAATTCTTCTTTAAGATTTGGTGAAACATACTGGAAAAGTCTTTTGGTCTTGGTTTTTATTTTTAGATTTCCACTTCAATTTCTTTGCTTATGATTGTTCTGTTGGGTCTATTCAAGAACTTGGCATATATTATCTTATTTAACATAAGCCTATGATGTAGGTTTCATTATCCCCATTTTATAGATGTGAAAACCAGAACTAAGATATCTACCTAAGTGTATACAGTATACAAGTGTGAAAGCCAACGTTCAAATTTATCTTTTATACGAAATCTTGTGTGCTTGCTATTTTATCCTGTTTAGTTTTATTGTTATTGCTTTATTTTGAAAGATAACGCTATCAAAATTTTTTGAATTTTACTTCCATCATGCTGAGTTTTTTCTTTTTAGCTACCATATTCTTGATAATCCAATTTTTAACTTTCTAAATTATTGACTTGTGACTCAAGCTTACGTTATGAATATTAATATATTCTACTATATTCATTCTAAGTATCCAATATATTATACTCCCCTGAATTTCTTTTGAAATAAGTAGTTATTGTGATAAATTATATTCTTTTCTTGGCCTGAAAAAAAATTGAAAAAAAAATCAACATATTAAAAAAAAAAAAAAGGAGTGTTAAAGGAAACTAGAATTCTGGTGGTGGGTGTGGTTTAAAATGCACACAGATTGAGGTACAAATTCAATATTTTAAAAAGCATATATATGATAAGTGATAATAAAACCAATATATATAGTATATAATATATAAAAATATAGGTATAATCATAATAAAATGAATATTCATATATTCACCATGTTGTTCAATTTGACCTGTTTTTAAATGTATATAAATTTTAAGACAGCATATAAGTAAATAAATTTAATTAAAAAGCAATAACTTTAAAAAAAATGTAAGTCTATGGTGCAATGACAAATATATGCTGTAATGCCCCAAAGCACATATGTATTCTCTATATCTGGCTTCAGGGCTGCACTAACAGTTTAATCAGTTGTTAAAAATCTATGAAACAGGCATGACAAACTGCTCCAGAGGGCTCTGCAAAACCGCAGGGCACACATGAAGACTGAAATGTTAAACACTGACTTTGGCCTTCATTGACCATCTTTTGAAAATTTTATTGCTAAAAATATATTGAGAATCATATCAAAAATTTTCATTTCTCAACTGTCCTACAGGAACATTTTGGAATTGGGAGTAGATTTCAAAATTAAAGGAAGTTAGTTGCAGTGTGCCGCATGCTTTTATGCTTTAGTTTGGCAGGTGTATTTCAGCCCTCTTATGAAGATCCATTTTTCCTGCACTGTGACCGCCCTTGCTGCAGCAGGACGTCCCCACCTCAAATGTGCTGGATGTCAGGAGAGGTGATACCACAGACACATCAGATGGTGGAGGGACTGTGCTCACATCAGCAGACTTTCAGAGAGAGCAGGGCGGCTTCCCACGCTGGCCCATCAGTGTTTGGCAGGAGCAGGGAGGGGAGAGACAGGTTGGAGTGGGTGCAATTCAGAGGGTGGGCTCAGGTGAGAGCTCCCCTGGCAGGTGGGGCTGGTGTGGCTTCTGACTCCTTGGGTACTGGGTGGTGGAGCCTCTG
>RJWH01008239.1:0-19807 GCA_004363575.1 Solenodon paradoxus
GGAGGTGATGGTGGTGGAGGTGATGGAGGTGATGGTGGTAACTGTTAGTAAGGATGGTAAGGCTGAATGATGACACTATGGTAGAGAATAAAAGTAAGACTCTTTTCTCCCCCTACTGGGTGTAGTCTTTTACCTGCATTTGCCCCCATACGTCCCTGGACAAGAGCCGTCCAGTTCACTCTGTTTTCCATGGAAGTGCTAGGAGAGGGGTAACCTGCTAGGTGACCTTCATCACCCTCGAAGTTTCTGCACACGATTCCAATAAAGGAGTTCACCACCCAGCAGTTCTCAGACTCCAGCTGGGTGTCCTGCAGGTCAGCTCAGCCCTGGCTCTGTCTCCCTGGGGACGGCGTCCAGTTTCACAGGTTAAGCACTCAGTCCCACCAGGCCGCCCCCTCCAGGTGCCAGGCAAGTCCAGGTTGTCACCTGTGCTCTGACTGACCATGGGTGAGCAGAGGCCACCACCCCTCTGGGACTTGATTCCCGTGCCACAGCGGCTCGCAGACCGGCGCACACTCATTCAGCACACATGAACAGTGCAGCCCACCTCAGCGCACACCTACTGAGGGCACCAGCCTGGCGGACACGGGCATTGGCACGCACACCACCTCCGCACACACTGTCCGCATGAGCGGGTCATCATCGAGCCCGGCCTCGGGAGCAGCCACAGAGACACAGGGTGTGAGGTCGGGGGTCAGCACGGGGTGCCCACACCCTCTCGGGGGTCACGCTCCCCAAGTCCCTTCATCAGCAGCACTGGATCTCCCTGAACCCCATCTTTGGGAATGTTAAGGAGGCTCGTTGCTTCTGCATGACTGGTCACTGGCCGTCGGTGATGGAGCCTCCCTGCATGTGTGGGGTGGGGGTTGGCACTGATTCCGTTTGGTTCCAATGACAGCCTCTGTCCAAAGCCACCTCATCAGTAACAGAAGGTACCTTCACTGCTCTCGGCACTTGGGAATCCCTCAGAAGTTTAGGGGCTCTGAGCCACAGATGGGAAAGCTGAGTATATAAAGAACATTTTCTTCTAATAAAACACAATTTCACACCTGCCCCAGCCTCCTCGCCCCGGCCTGGGCTCCTGGGAGAAGGGGTCACCACTCAGTGGGCAGAGTCGGGATCAGGGGTGGGGGGTCAGCAGCGGTGCCAGGCAGGTGTATAGTGTGGCCGAGGGCTGTCCCAGGCTGGAAGGATGACCCCGGCCTGGGGAGCAGCGGCATGTGGGTGGACGTGAGCCCTGTGGGATGAGGTCTCGGGCATCTCTGGGGTGAGAGGCCAGGTGACACTCTTCTTTCTGACCTCACAGTCAGTCAGCCTCGGAGACAATAACATGGCTCATTCTTGAGAAATCAGGGGACCTTGCACCTGCCCCGCCTCACCCCATCCGCCAGCGCACTTCCTACCCGCACCCAGGACACGGATGTGCAGGTCTTGTCCCCAGGCAGTCTCTGGTCCTTGACCCTGGGAGCCCCCAGTTCCGCTCCTCCTGCGTCCCCCGGCCAACCTTCAGCGTGCCCAGCAGAGGGCGCTCTGTGGCCAGGAAGGCGTGTGGTGACAGCCCAGCCTGGCCAGGAGAGCAGTGTGGCGGCCATCCTGGGATCTGCGAGCAGGACGGGTGTAGACAGGGTCGCACTGAGCGACACCCCGGCTGACGAGGGGAAATCGAGTCTGAACCGCACCCAGCGTGCTGGGACAGGGACTTGAACCTGGGATCCCCTGGGGCAAAAGGGGTCTGCAGGCCCCGGAGTCACCCTGGGACCCGAGAGCACTGACCGGGACGCAGCAGAGGCCATCCAGCTGGGTTTGGCTGCATAAGGAAGGCTGGGTGGACCATGTGGCATCCACTCACCTGCCAGGACGCTGAGGGATGCCTCTGGCCACCGATGGCGTGCCTGGCATAGAGCATGGAGTCCCCGTGCTCAGCCGCGGGCACCCAGGCGTGGGCTGTGAGTCAGCCGGGGCTCAGAGGGAGGAGGACTCGTCCAGGACGGGGCGCCCTGCCCACCGCACGGGTTCGTCCCCCACGTCTTGGGGTGTCGCCCTTACTCTTTTAGCCCCTGGTGGCTGTGACGTGGTCTGTGCTTCCAGAGCCTCTCACACTCACACCACCCTCTTCTCTGGACGCAGGGACAGTGCGGCCCTAGAGCTGAGGCAGGGCCGGGGCTGGGACTTCGAGGAAGCTCACGGCAGTTGGTGAGCCGGCCTGCAGCTGCATGGGGTCACCTCTGCGCCAGGCCGTGGGGTCCGGCCTGATCGTGGCCAGAGTGGGATCTGGGGGGGCAAGAGAGCTATAATGCACCCCGTGCACCGCCATGCCCGCACGTCACACACTGCCTCCCCTCGCTGAGGACAGAGACAGGCTGTCGGCACAGGTCGGTTACTCAGTAACAGGTCAAGCAGGACGGGTCTGGGAGACCTACTAGGTGCCAGAAAACCAAACCAAACCCAACGGGCACCAAGTCTGTCTGGAGAGAGACCAGTGGAGTCGCCAAGCCCAGCCCCTCGACTGGGAGCATCTCGGCCACAGTGCACAGTGGGCAGGTGCTGGAGGGCCTCTCCAAGGGCGCGCCGCCTGACACGGGGATGGGACAGGCAAGGCCCTAGTGTGACGCTGGGAGGCTGGCTGTCTGGGTGGGGACCTGGCTGGGTGTCTGGGCTGAGACAGGAGCCAGCGGGCCTGGTCTAAGGGCCGCGAAGGAGGGAGTCCCTGGGCAGGGCGGTGGGCAGTCAGCCCCACAGCAGGCCAGGGCCACTTACTTGGGAGGGGCGGTGCCGCTCGGTGGACTTCCCTCCTTGGACCAGATGGCCAGTGTGTGGGGGGTGGGGGGCAGGGGGGCGGGGGTCACATGCACAGGAGCACCAACAGCAGGAGCCCAGTGCAGGGCGCGGACCTCAGTGGCCATCGCGGCCGAGTCTTGGCGAAGGCCCTGAGGGGCCCTGGAAGCAGCGTGGCCAGTGCAAAGGCCCAGCTGCAGAATGAGGCTCAGCACAGCCCCAGGAAAGGGCTGCCAGAGAGACAGAGCGTCCGACGGGCCCAGCCTGCCCCGATCCATGAAAGGGCCCCTGGGCCCCTGTGTG
Source organism: Solenodon paradoxus (assembly GCA_004363575.1). NCBI lineage: Eukaryota > Metazoa > Chordata > Mammalia > Eulipotyphla > Solenodontidae > Solenodon > Solenodon paradoxus. The sequence goes on from RJWH01008239.1 coordinate 3,079, forward strand.
TTTTCAGGCCGCGATGCATCCTCTCAACGGAGCTGTGAGCACCTCCCCGAGGAGCCTGGCGCCCTAAACGCAGTGCCGGCGGCAGGGTCACTCCAGGACACGCTGTCTTCTGAGTCCCTCTTCCTGTGTGGCTGGGATGTGCGTGGGGGGGCCTGGCCCCGGGCCAACCCTCCCCCGCAGGCACATTGTCTGTCCAGCTGCCGGAAGCAGCTCCTGCCGGGACAGGCGGGGCCTCTGGGACCCTGACCCCCACTGCGCCTGCGTAGAGGCGGCACTCAGCCCCCTCCTGCTCTTGGGCCTGGACTGCGGGACTGGGGGAGGGCAGCCTGCCTGGGACCCCAGGCTCCCCAAACCTGGAATGAAGAGGCTGGACATATGCTGTGGTCCCCACCCCACAGCAAGGTCCCAGCCATCCCTGTCCTTTGGTCCCCAGGACCACCCATCACCAGCTGGGACTGCGATGGGGGACTGGTCCAGCACTGCAGATGGTGGCCACCTGTTAGAAGGCTGGGAGAGCGTCATTCAGTGAGGTGACCCAGGGCCTCCCCCTCCTTCCCAAAGAAAAGGACCAACTCAGGTGTGCCCTGGGGGAGACAAGCTCAGTCCATGCCTCTGCCTGGTGCGGCCCACGTGCATTCCAAGGACCCAGGATCGGGTCCTAAGGCCAGGGAACAACCAGAATGCACAACCAAATAAAATTCAGTGCTTCCTCGTCCTCCTCTCCTCCTGCCTGCCTCTGCCCACCTTCATTTCTACCTACAATTCCTTAAAAAAAAGAAAGGACCGGCTCTTGGTCCCAAGGCCATGCTGCCACGGGGCGGGGCCTGCCTGTGGGGATCAGCCTAGCCTCCACGTAGAGAGCTGGACTTTGCAGTCAAACCTGGGAACTGGTAGTGTCCCCTGGTCCCCAGGGCCCCCACCCTGAGCTACAGCTCCAGGGACAGAGACTCCGCACCACCCCCTCTCCGGCCTGGGCCGTATGTCCATATGTCTGTATGTCCCCTGGAGCGCCCTTGAGGAAAGGCAGCTGTGTGCAGGGTAAACTGAGTCAGCTCAGGTCCTCCTCCCTCTCCAGCGGCTGTGACTCCTACAGCGTACCCACCAGCGGTGGGCCCAGCCTGGCACCAGCTGCCCGGTGGGATCCTCCAGAGGCCCAGCCAGTACCTCCAGGCCCTGGCTGTCCCTGACACACTCACACTGTCCCCTCTGCCCTCCCCAGCTGCTGCCTGGTCCCAGACCCAACCTCGTGGCCTGAAGCTGCCTGGAGAGCCAGTGGCCAGGGTTCTAACTGGGCACGACAATGGGCTCTGGACACCCTGACGCCGCGCCCGTCGCCCAGTGGGGCTGGCTCACGCAGGCTGGGGGCCCAGATGTCGGTGACCTGAGGACGGAGGCCCCGGGGCCCCGAGAGCCGCCGAGAGCAGACTGAGGCATCAAGTCGTCCCCCGAACCCCGAGTGCATGAGGCCAGAGGGTCGAGTCCAGTGCAGAGACTGCCTCGACACGGGCCGGAGGTGAGGTGCAGGCTGTGGCCCAACCAAGGACCCGCCGCACAGCAGCTGAGCCAGGCCATTCACGGCAGCTCGTGGCTGCGAGGGCCCAGACGCTGGTGCACGGGGACGCCGCCTCCTTCCTGTCAGCCAGGTTCAGGGCCTGGCAAGAACGGCAGTGCCCCTCCCGGAACTCACAGGAGACCCTTCCACACCCTCTACAGGCAAAGCAGCTCGGCCCACGCAGGTCCCAGGAGAGGCGCTCAGATGCTGCCCCGACGGCCAGGGCCCGCGTGGTCTGCCCTCTGCACTGCTGTGACCTCGGCGCCCTGGCCGGCTCACCCCACCCCACCTGACGGAATGTTCTACAGACTCGCTGCTCCAGCTGGCCGCCAGCCGCAGCCCCCACCCCACTCCATGGTGCAGCATCCATCCGCCTGGCCCGGACATTACTGTAGCAGATCCGCCTGTGCAGTGGCCACTTGGGCCGAGTTTGAGCAAGGCCCCCTCCGGCCTGGCCACCTCCTGCCTGAGGGCCTCTCCTCCCAAGTCCTCCCAAGTCCAGCAGAGCCGGTTTCTCACAGTCCAAGGGGTCTGCTCGGCATGGCCTGGCTCCCTGGCCCGGAGAGGGATCCTTCGAGGCCCCGCAGCCTGGTCCCCACCTCTCCTCCTATCACCCTGACACCCACTGGACCCGAGGGTTCTCTCTCTAAGCTTGGGACCCTCTCCCTCCCTCACCATCAGGCCACCAGCCCCTACAGCGCTCCTCCTTGCAGCTTTCCCTGGACACTGCCCACACCTTCGTCCCCTTATGAAACGGTTGAAACGACCCAACCCAAGGGCACCATCCATTCCAGCACACAGGCCTCCCGACAGGGATCCAGAGTGGAAGACTGTGTTGGGCGAGGGGGGCCCCACACCACCTCCACTCGGTGGCTTGTCACTTAAGACCCCCACCGAGAAATCCTGCTTCGAGAAGGTCACTGCCCAGCCACGGGGACAGAAAGAGCAGGCCCGGCTGGGGGAGCCGGCGCCAACGCAGACAGCTGAATAAACAGCCAGTCAAGTTTCCAGGCCCCCTGCAGCCTGGCTGCCCGCTAGAGGCCACTCCAGGCCGCAGGTGGGGTGGGTCCTCTGTGGAGCTGGTTGAAGCCCCCACTTCCCAGCTCCGCCTCCGGGTCCCAGAGCTGAGTCTGTGGCTGTTGGGGGGTCCGGCTGCCGTAGGTGGGGCTCTGACTTGCAGCCCAGGCCTGACTGCCATTTTGTCCTGGAACATTCTTAACCTCCTTCTCTGCCCCAGGCCTCCGTGTGCCCGTCTGTGGAATGGACTGAAAGGCCCATGGGTGTTGTAGGCAAGGCAGTGGGTGTCGAGGCGACGGGAGGAGCAAGTGGGGACCAGGCTGGTGGGCCTCGAAGGGTCCGTCTCCGGGTCAGGAAGCCAGGCCATGCCGAGCAGGCCCCTTGGACTGTGAGAAACCCACTCTGCTGGACAAAGGGAGGACTTGGGAGGGGAGGCCCTCGGGCGGGAGGTGGCCAGGTCAAAGGGCAGAGCCTGAGGGCAGAGCGTCCCCCTATTCCGGCTGGGCCAGGCCGGGTGGGCAGCGCCACCCTCACAGTTCTCTCCCCTCAAGTCCCTGTAATTAGGGGACCCCACTTCCCACAGCCCAAGGGGCTGCATCTCAAGAATGTCCCTTGGCATACCCTGGTGGCTCGGGCACTGCATTGGCGGCTGGGATGCGGACCACCTAAAGCCCAAGGACCTGTGTTCCAGACCCAGGGCCAGGAAAACAGTCAAAAATAAACACAACAAATAAATAATAGTGCTTCCTCCTCCTCTCCCTTCCTTCAGAATGTTTCTCCCTCCTCTCCCTTCCTCTTTTTAAAGAAAAAAGGACTGCTCCCTTGAGGAGAGCACCTTGGGGAGATTAATCCTTATTTAACCCAGACTAATGACTTCTCAGCTTCTTCTTGCCCCAGCCTGGGCCTGAGAAGGGGACACTGATGGACCAGAGGTCTCCTGTCTATACAGGACCCCCGGGGGCAAAATCCACCTCCATCAGGGCTGTGGGCATCGTAGTCATCAGCCCAGGGCACAAAGGGATGACTCTCCAGCACTCAGCCCAAGGGCCACTCACATGCCCGCCCAGACCTTCCCCAGCCTGTCCTTGTCCCCAGCCTCCTGCACCCACCGAGGCCCCTGTGTGTTCTGAGTGAGAAGATGGGCTTCCTACTAAGAGCTCCTCGACCTGTGGTCCCCAAACCTTTTCAGGTCACAAGCCCTCACAAGCCCCACGTCCCCTTGCATACCCTCCAAGGCCCCTGGGGGTGAGGCTGCCTCCTCCCGCCAGGCTGCCGGAGGGTTCACGCTGGCCCTGCTGCCCCAGCGCCCCGAAGAGCAGAGCCGTGTCCACACCCCTTGCTCCATCACGTCAGCAGCAATGATAGAATATAAGACGGTGGCTGTCCCACCGCTGGTGTAAATTCACTGTGTTTGGTGAGGCGAAGGCTGTCACCAGTCCCAGGTCCTGAGAGGTGGCGCGAACTCCCCAGGACACCAGACAAACATCTGGGGACCAGTGGCTGGGCACATGGGCTGGCCTTGGGCCTGTTTGTGGCATGACCACCTCGGACCTGTCACTCTGGAGGCCTCGGTCACAAGGCCTGATGACAGAGCACTTCCAGGGGTTCTGGCCGCCAGGGCCTCCCTGACACTTGCTTCCCAGGTGTCATTACTCTCCTTGGGCCCAGTCAGGTCCTCCCTCTCCCTGGGCCTCCATTCCCCACCAGTACAGGCCTACAGTTTGTCCTGGTGACAGTGGCCCCTCCAGCTCTAAGCCACGCTCTGGTTCCTGGCCAGCCAGCACGGTGCCTCTGTCACAGGTGTGCGGGCAAGGCAGGGAAGTAGGGTGTCAGGTTAGAGATGGGCGAGGGCCCCCTACAGAGGCAGTCGCATGCACAGCACTGCGGGCAGGATCTGTCTAGAACGTTCTCAGTGACCAAGCTATCCGCCTCCCACCCCGTCCTGCTGATGGAACCCGGGTCCTCAGAGGGGCAGGACTGGCCTGCTGGCTTCCAGTCCACCCTTACGTCTGTGGGCAGGTGGCATCCCTGACCCATCCTCCCCTGAAGCCCGTTGCAATTAGCACAAGCCTGGGGGGCGGCGCTGGCCCAGAGCCCCATGCGGTTCAGGGGTTCAGGGGCTCAGGGGTGCAGGACTGAGGCTAAAGCTGAGCGGGCCGCCAGAGCCCTGTGGCCTCGTCCCATCTGCCCCGTGCACATACCTCTCGTTCCATTTACTGGCCCTGCTCTCCCTCAGTTCACGGACTAGCCCCGTCCCGCAGAGGAGTGAGCCCCAGTCCTCCATTCACCCCACCCTCATGGCCTCAAGCCCCTGGTGGCTGGTGTTTGGGGGGCTTCTTCTCCTCCTAAGGTGTCTTCCTCAGACATCTGAGGGCTCATCTCCAAGCCGACTCCGCCCACCTGCTGCCTCATCAGATTCCCCAACGTAAAGGGCAGCCCCCCACAAGACAAACTAAAGACTCAGCGAAATAATATGAGGGTGCCCTTCTTTGTGGGTGCTCATATTTGTGGGCGCTCATAAATGAATTCCTAGGTCTGAGTAGTGGAGTCTGGAGGGAGTGGTGGGGATGGTGGGCGTGGGACTGAGCTGCCATGTGCCACCGCGGCCACCAGGGGGAAGCAGACGGGAGTAGGTCCCCACCCCTCCCCCGCAGCCCCTCTCCGCCTCCCGCCTGTGCTTTGTGCAGGGAAGGCAGGAGGGGGTGCAGGAGGCCCAGCCGGGTCACTTGAGGCCAGCAGCTAGGTCGGCTCCGCTCAGCTCCTGGCTCTGCTGCTCCCTCCCCCACAGGGCCAGCCCTCTGTGCGTGAGGAGCTGCATTGTGGTCGCTGGGTCTCGTCCAACGCGGAAATTCGAGGCCGGCCCAGAGAGAGGCTTCCTCCCCGCCGCCCGCCGCAGCCTGGGGCCCACAGACCTGGGGTCTCCTGGCATTCTGCGAGGCCCCTTCCCCGCAGTCCCACCCCTCCTGCTGGCCTCCAGTCTGCAGATGGGGACATTGAGGCCCAGCCAGGAGCAGAGGCTTTGGCAGACTAAGCACAACACGGTCAAGTCCTTGCTGGCCCCGCTGGCCTGCCTCCACTGCACGCAGTGTCCCCAACCCACCTCCTGCTGGACCCACCCTCCAGCTGACCCTCCTGGGCTCCCAGGCCCGGTGCTGTCCCCTGAGGCCTCCCCAGCAGCTGCCCCAGCCCTGGCGGGCAGACGTTTAAGGTGGTTTCCAGTTCTCAGCATTCCTCCTCTCCCCGGGAAGTCGGGGGGCTGCTGCTGGATCCCCGGGGGCTGCCCAACACAGGCAGCAGAGAGGGAGGTGAGCCACCCCTGGGGACACGTGCCAGCTAGGTTCCTGCTTCTCCCTAGTTCCCTGGGGTCTGTCCCTCGGCGGGGAGTCCCAGGAGGACTTTGGAGGGAAGGAGAAGGGCCTTCGCGAGGCAGGGGAGGTCGAGGGGTGGAGGCGCGGGGGCGGCTGCAGCCTGGGCTCTGCCTTTCCTCCGGGCTCTGCACAGGAAGGCAGCGGCCGCCAGCATTCTGCTCTGGCCGGAAAAGACTCTGTTCCAGGAAGATGCCGCTTGGCAGGCCAGAGCACGCTCACGTGTGGGTCCCAGGCCCGAAGCGTCCCACGGGCCTACCCGCAGGACGTGGGCTGGGGACCCCTGGTCCCACTTCCCCCAGCGCCTCTGGGGCTATATGGGGTGGGGGCCTCAGGTCCCTGTGAGGCTGCAGGCCGAGGCTGGGCCAGAAAGCTGGGCTGGCCCAGCTGCCCAGAGAGGGGCTGCCCAGCCCGTGACCCCGAGTCCCCTCACCGTGCCCACCCCAGACTCTGGGTCCCGTTTTGGCTGCTCAGGGCACACAGGCCAGGAGGCCGCCACAGCCAGTTTCCAGCCAAGCCGGGCCTGGCAAGCCGTGGTTCCCAGGGGCCTCCTCCCGAGCTCCAAGCGGCATTACCTCATCGGGAAGCCATTCCGGAAAGGAGCTGCAAAGCCCCTTGGGAGTGGAGAGGAGCTTTCCAAGGGCCCTCCTGGCAGGGTCCAGTGCCAGACGAGGGCAGGCATCACGCCTCCGGGTGGCTGCCTGCTGAGCGACTGCTGGGAGAGCAGCTGGCTTTTGTCAGCTTTGGGGTGACCAGGCCTGGCTGGCAGTGGCGGGAGGCATGGCACAGTCGTGGGCAGCCAGCCCCCAGGTAGCCAGAGGATGGGTTTTAAGAGCCTGAACCAATGACTGCACACGAGATGAAGTGGATGCAAGCTCGTGGTACAGGCCGAGACCCCCCTGTCCCGGCCTCAGTTTCCCTCTCTCCACACTCCTCCCCTGCAGCTCTGCCTTCCCCATCCGGTGGTCACGTGGACATAAGTGATGGTGACCATGTGCTTGCCGCTTGCTGATGTGATCCAGAGGTCCCTGCCATATGGCCATGCTGAGAGATGAGGAGTGGTGGGAGCCGCCAAGGAGAGGAGGTGCCTCCCACCGTGCCGGAGGTAGGTCCTGGGGGCTCAGGGAGTAGGGAGCACCTACCTGGTCTTGGCTCTCCTGCCCAAACTGGAGCTCAGGGAAACTGTCACTCCTCTCTCCTATTACATGGGACTGACAGTGCCCACCCACCGCCCACCCAGGGAATGGTTTGAAGACTGGGAACAAGCACCTGCTCCTTTGGGGCCAGCTTCACACTGTGGGGTCCTCCTAAGATGTGTGTATGTTTGGTGCCCTTTCCTATCGAAAAACCCCTTGTTCTGTGGTGAGTCCTCCAGTCACATCTGGCTGCGCATGTGCCCTAGATTACCATACCTTTTCTCAAACCCTGTCTCTTTGGAGAACTCCTACTGATGCTGCAAAATCCCAGGTGTGATGCCCCTTCCTCTGAAATGTCTCATATAAGGTTGCTTGGGAGCCAAAAAAGAGCACATCTGTATGAACCCATGGGCGTAGTTCTGAGGTGAAGAGTCTCTCACATATACAGCTGTCCTGGTCATTAGTTAGAAAGGGCTGATACCCAGAGCACATGGGTGAACAGGAAGAGTACTGGGGATGGGAGCTGGCAGGAGGATCTTCTGACTTGGTAGTAAACTCCGGCCTTGGAAGATGGCAGAATTCTCAGAGGAGGAGAAGTAATGGGAGGTTCGGAATAGGCAGTAGTACAGCAATTTTAAGTATGGCTGCAATTCCTCTGCCCTCAAGAGCTGTGCGTCTCTGTCCCCTCTTGAATTGGGGCAGGCTGGTGACTTCTTCTGCAGCAGTGTGTCCAGGGGACTCCGCTGCATCACAGGGGCACACAGCTTCTATTTCGGGGTCCCGAGCTGCCACCAAAGAAGGAGCTCAGTTGCGGAGGGCTCCATGCTGGCCGGAAGCCTCAGCTCCCTGGAGAGGCTGCAAGGAGGTGTGAGGGTCGGAGGTTCTCACTGCGTCTTCCCAGCCCCGGTTCCCGACCTGTGAACAAAGAAGGGGGTCCACCAGCCCGGGTCTCTCAGCCCCAGTGATCTGCTTAGCCCCCGGGGCTCAACACCGCCAGGCGGAGGCGGTTTACTCTCTCTGTGCCCTTCAGGATTCAAGCCCACAGAACCGTGAGCAGAATGAAAGGGCTCTAGTTTTCGATCGCTGTTTCGGGGTGGCTGTGAGCAGCACAGGGCTCCCGGAGGCACGATTGTCTTAACCTGGCATTCAGCCCTAGAAACAGGCTCTCCCCAAATGTGGTGCGTTCACGGCAAGGGTGCACAAGTCCAGCCTGCACAGCCTTACCCGCAGGGCTCATCCCCGAACCTGGAGGGGCGTCTCCACGAAGCTCTCTGCGACTCAGCAGCTTGGGTAACTGTGGACCCAGGCACTTTGAGGAGTTACACAGGGCCTGGTGGCGTGTCTGTCCCTGTGCCTGAGCACTGATTTGCTCACCTCTGCGGCCCCTTGGGGGTCTAATTAGACTGACTGCAGGCAGTTACCCACTGGAGTGTGTGCCCACCGGGCCCGCTGAGTTGCACGTACCCGCTTCCCGTGAAGGCAGGGTCCTGTCTGAGCTCACCGTACATGCTCAGCTCGGGCCACTGGTGCTTGCTGAGCAAGCCCGAACGGATCAGTGAGCACTCCGTCCAGTGCATTTCCCCGCGGACACACTGACTCCCTACCGCCCTGTGTGCTGGCGAGCGCACCACCTTTCCTGAGAACGCTTTCTGATCGGGCATCTCTGAGCAGACACAAGGCCCTGAGCTGGCCTCCTTCCCGGGTGCTGGGGTCACTGGCTGGAGAAGGCAGGAGGGGCGCTCACAGAGGAAGGCGCCCCAGGCCTCAGCTGGCCTCCGATGGGTGTCAGAGAGGCGAGGGGACCTAGCTCTCCAGATGCCCTCGGCTCCCTGCCGCCGCCACTGAGGTCCTCGGGTGGGCGGGGTGCGGGCAGCCTGTCCTGCCGGCCCAGCTGGGGCCGTGCCAGCTCACCGGGAGGTCTGCAGAGACTAAGAAAGCAACTGGGCAGAGAGGGAGCCGGCAGGACAGGTGGCTGGGACTGTTTCCATGGCTTCCGTGCGTCTGCCTGCCCAGCCTGGCCTGGGAAAAACAAGCTGGGCCCCAAGCGTGCGGCTCTGTGACCGCGGGACAAAGGCTGGGCTGTCTGGGGCTCCAGCAGCCAACTGGGCCTGCCTGGCAGAACACCGCTTCCACTAGGCCAGTCGGGCTGAGCTGCCAGGCTTTGCAGCCTGCCCCTCGCCCCGGGGATGGGTACTCGCTGGGCCAGGTGGGTGGGGCGTGGCGACAGGCGCGCTTCCTGGGAGACTGCAGACTGCAGACGTTCCTTGACTAGAGGACAGGATTTCTTCCTCCACGCTGAGTGCGGTGACACCGGTCACTGGGTTGCCCCTTCCAAGGAGGGTTCCCCCAAAGAGTGGCCAAACCCAGGCCATGTGGAGCACGTCCGCTCTCTGGGGGATGTGTCACTGGGCTGAGTCAAGCAACCGGGAGGGACAGAGTGCTGTGCCTGGATGGCGCTGGTGGACAAAGTCCCCACAGGGCAGCTTGGGCTCCACACTGTCAGCAGCACTCCCGAGGGACTGCGGCCCAGCTGCCCTCCCTTGGTTGTAACACAAACCGTACCGACTGCATCCCCTCCCGCCACGCTCGCCGGCCCAAATAAAGCATTGTCACCTGGCCTACCTCTTCCAGGGACCCCGAGCAGCTAGGTGCTCACAGCAGCGTCTCTGAGGGCCTTTCAGTCCCAGGGGCGACTGCCAACCTGAGCTCAGAGGTTTTGGGGACAGGCCACAGGGACACGGAGCCCACAAAGACTCAGGATGCTGGGCTGTGCCGGGGAAGGGCTCAGAGCCAGGGACCCGCAGGCAGCTGCTCTCAGACCCGGGGCACCCCGGTTGGTGCCTCCAGCGTGTCCAGTAGTGGGACTCGCTGCCCTCCCCAGCCTGGGCCAGACCGGCCACCTGTGGAGTCTCAGCCTGCACCCGGTGATGGATGCTTGAGCACATGGAGGACCGGGAATCGCTTTCCTCGGAGCCTTGTGAGGGGCGAAGCCTGAGCCCAGGAGCCCTGGGACCAGCTCCGAAAAAGTCTTTGAACTCTGGGAGGAGAAAAGAAGCCACCCTCACTAGGACTTAGGCATTCTGGAACATTCCCAGCAAAGGAGCTCAGGGGCAAGGCTGGGTGGCTTCATGGAGCCGCAGGCCCAGGCTCCGGTCCCTCACCGCTGGCAGCCCCTGCTGAGTCAGGCCTGAGTCAGCTCTGGCCTCCACCTGCCTCCCACAGGGCCCCGCCGAGACCTGCACCCCGCCTGCAGCCTGGCCTCAGCCTCTGTGTTGGGACTTGTCCTCTCAGAAGGTCCCTCCAGCCTCTTCCCACGGTGCTGCCCATCAGATTGTCACATGAATAAGTCATCAACCCAGGTGCTGGGGAGGAGAGGGGCAACCCAGAACCTGGGGCAAGTCGCTACCTCACAGTGGCACCCGACCTGCATGCCACCAACCGGGCCAGGCAGAAGGGAGCCCACACCTTCCCCTGGGGCCTGGCGTCCCTCTTGGGAAGTCCTTCTGTCTCCGCAGCATCTTCCTCTGCACCCTCCCCTCCGGCAAAAGCACTCCCTCTTCAGGGAGAAACACGCTTGACACCACACCTGCCTCTAGACATTGCCACCTTTCCTCTCAGGACACGGTGCACACTGGCCGGCGCGCTCCTCGGCCTCAGCTGAAATGCGCTTAGCAGTTCCATCTTGCCAAGGCCAAATTCACTTCTCTTGGCAAGTGATGAGGCTGCACGGCCCCTTCTAGAAGCCCTTTCAGTGTCCATGCCTGCTCCCGGTCTCGCCCCACCTCCCGCCGGGCCCTCTGTCCCAGCTGACCTTAACTTCCCCTCCCTGAATCCAAAGACCAGGGACCTGCCTGGCCTCAAACTCAAGTCCTCCAGTGTCTGTGCAATGCCAGCTGCCATCAGGGAGGGGCCGTGCCGGCCCTCCTCCTTCCATTTGTCTTCAGCAGTGGAAACCTGCGTGCCCTGCTGGAGTCCTGAATGCGCCCCCAGGTGTCCTAACTGCCCCAGCAGGAGCTCTCTCCTCCAGGCGATGCCAAGGCACCAGCCACATCCAGACCAAGAGCTGCTAGCAGGACTCTGACCTCTGGCTCCCTCTTGGTGTGAAGACTCTGAACTTTCCCTCAGGTGCCCGGGTGGGGGCAGAGGTCAGCCCAGGCCCCAGCCAGTGACCCAGGCCATCTGGCTTCTCCATGCAGAGTTGGTCCATGTTCCTGCATCCCACCTCCCCAGCCCAGCAGCCAGAGGCTCTTCGAAGATGCTCAGCCTCACAGAGAAGTCTTCTGCAGGCCAGCCCTCCCCAGCAAGGAGAAGCCGGCCTGAGAGAAAATCCAGATGCTGCTGTTTTCATTTTACTTTAGCCGATTGCTAGTGAGGATGTTTCTTCTCTGTTTAAAAGCCCAGGTGATATTTATTGGGAGTGCGGTCTTTTTTCTGTAAGAGCCCTTGTACTTATGGATCATATATTTATGAATTCAAAACCGGGCAGACAAGAAATAACTTTCACAGTGGTTAAATCCTGTTTCTCGTGCAAACAGAAAGCGAGCACAGGCCGGGTTTTGCTGACTCACTCCTGTCTGCGGGAATTAGTAAGAAGTTAAAACCAGCTCAGAGAAGCTGAAGGGAAGTCGTAGCTCTGTCAGCCATCAGGATGCTGAAATGATTTGCTAACGAGGGTGCAAAACTGGCTCATATCCTAGAGGGCGAAGGGAGCGCTGTTTGGGAACATCTTTACTCCGAGACGGGATTCAGTGGCCTCCCTGCTGGACAGAATCCGCTCGCCTGCTCTGGGCGAGAGTCATCTGCCTCACAATCCGTCTTCACAGCTGCGTTTCCACTCTGTCAGCTGGTCCTGACCCACTTGGAGGGGCACTTTTTGCCAACTACACTACGTCGCCATCTTTGCGTGATGAGAAAAAGCTAGTCGTAGAGCCATTTGATCATGTTGATGCTTTTAGAGTTTTGCTTCTCTCTCTGTGTCCTGGATGTCCTGAAACCTGTGTGCCCTGCTGGTGTGGGACATGGAGGCTTTCGAGGTTATTCTCTCATCTACCCTGTGGGACACTCACGAGCCTTGCCAGGCTGAGCCCCCACAGCTTCCTTCAGGCCTGGGCTTTCTCGCTTCGTTTCTAGCAGACAGGAGAGGACTGGTAAAGGTTCCTCCCCTTCTCGCTGGTCCCTGCATTGGGAACTCTTACAGGTAACTGCGGCAAATGGCAGCCCAGTCTTCTTGAGCTGCGATGAGAAGCCAGCTGTTAATTCCAGAATCCCTCTTTATGGAACCAACTAGTCTTTTCCTCATTGCCTTGCAAGACGTTTCCCTGCTGCTGGGCTTTTTCAAAAGTTTGACTGCAGTTCACCTAGAAGTGGGTTTCCTTGTGCTGACCCCACTCAGGGCTTGCTTGCTGAGCTGCTGGGGCTGTGGGTCCCGGTGTTCTGTTACGACTGAGGCTTGTTGACCATTGTGTCCTCACATTTCCCTGCCTCTCGATGCCTCTCCTCTCCTTCTGAAGCTTCATTACCTAAGTACCTGCTGCTGCCCCACAGGCCTCTGAAGCTCCGTCCTTTCCCCCGGTCATGTTCCTTTCTTTCCTTTGGACTGAGTGCTTTCTGCAGGTTTAACGGCTCCCCAGTCTGGTGACCCTTCCTCTGCTGTCTCCAGAATGGGAGGCCATCTAGCGACATTTTCCACGCGTGCAGTCTTTGCCAGCTCTCGAATTTCCAGTCATGGCTTCCCAGTGACAGGGAGAGTCCCTCTCTGCTCACTCATTGAGTCCATCTTTTTGTTTCATTCTTTTGACACATTTTCCTCTGAGCACAGTTGTCTTTAAGTCTTTGAAGACAATGTAATTCTTTGAAGCATGTGACTGCTAAATCAGAAACTGGACCCACCCAGAGGTCATAGCTGTTGACTTCCTAGAGGCAGCGCTTCCGATCCCATTGATAGGTGAATCATGTATTTACTTGTTTATTTTTATTTTATTTTATTTTATTTTTGAGAGCTGGCTCTTGAAGAGAATACATTGTAGTGCCTCTGGAGTCAGATGCTGAGTGGGAGCCCCTGAGGCCAGGGATGGCAAGGAGGGTAAGGGACAGGGGCCGGACTTCACCAAAACTCACGCTTCCCCACCCCCCACCCGCCAGCCACAACACTTTTCCCTCCTAATTCTCCTCCGGCTCAACTTGGCTTCAGAATCGCCACCTTAGGGGAAGCGTCCCTGGTCATCCTGACCAGGTTAAACACAGGAGCGAGTGCTGTCTGCAAGAGAGTAACTATGAACCATTTGTGTCTTGTTTTCTTGCATGTCTCACTGCCCCCTTACCTGCAGGGGAGGGAACTGGGGACGAGCTGTTCTTACCATGTGCCTGGCACCCAGAGAAACCCCATAAATGCGTGTTTAATGAACGGACGGGGCCCACTTTGCCTGCAGGACACTTTCCCAGTCTGCTGTCTCCCCCACCACACCCATTCTCTCTCCTTCATTCCCTGGGCCTTGCAGCTAAGCGCTCTTGCAGCCTTTTCTGCAGGCTTTCTCAGTGTAGCAGCTGACGTTTATTATCTTACATTCATTCGTGTCCTTTGAAATGGAACCTGCTTCATCCCTGTACTACCCATTTCAACTTTCTCTTCCGTACATTTCCTTCTCACGTCCTCTGCCAATGTCTTATCTGACTGGTTTGCGAGGGGTGTTTTGTAAATGTCTGACACATCATTTTTTCCTGTTTGTTTGCCTTTCATTGTTCCTATAATGTTTTCATTTCCCCCCAGAAGGGATTTTAATTTTTAGCTATCAAGAGTTTCCTCTTTTTTTTTTTTTTTTTTTTTTTAAGGAACGGTACAGGCAGGAAGAGAGGAGGAAGAAGCATGCTGATCTATTTTTATTTTTTAGTAGTACATGTTGGTTGTTCCCCCACTAACCCAGGATACAAACCCAGGTCCTTGGGATGCATGTGGACTATGCTCGACCGGAGGCAGGGGACCCAACCACTACTCCACCAGGCACATTTCTATTCTTTCTTTATAGCTTAAGAGGCTTAATCTATCTGGAGTGTGTTTCAGTGCAAGAAGAGACATGGGTCTGATGTCATGTCACTTTTCGGAATGGCTGCCAGTTGCTTCACCCCTGACTGTGAATGTGTCCCAAGGAGAGAAACTTGAGAAATGCCTTCATCTCTTTCTAGCTTTCTGTCTTGTGTCTCAACCGACCCATCCCGGTGACAGCTGAAACACATCTTTGAAAATATTTGGTTTATAACACTTCTTACTGATATTAAATTCCCGTTGAAGTGAAATTTTCTATTATGCTACTATTTACTGAGTTCCCCTTATGAGTCCAGCGCAATTTCTCACACAGACACAGTCTGTCTTCATGAACTTGTCTGTTCGGACATGCATGCTTGTCCCTGCAAAGTCTAGGGGACACTCAGTGCCTTTGGAGCAGGGCATGGGAGCTAAAGGGCCCATGGGTCTGGGCCCCTAGATCCATTGACCGGAGGGGAATAGATGGGTCTCCGTCACCTCACAACCTCGGGTTTTATTGAAATAAGGTCCTGGCTCCCGCAGGCACAAACTGAAGACTACGCGTTCTCCTGGTCATCTAGGCCTGTCCATGTGCTCACTCCGAGGGCCAACATGAGTCCCCTTGCTGTCAAGAAATGACTCTGATCTTCGAGAGGAGCTTGGAGACGTGAGGGCAGGTGGGAATATTTCTCACCAGGTGACACTGGTTGGTGGCCACAGTCAGCAGGCAGGGACAGCAGCCCCAGCCCAGCAAGGCCCCTGCCATGAAGGACGCTGGTCCCTCAGCTGTGGAAATCTAGGGCCCCTGTCTGGTCAGGGGGGCGGGGTGCCGACATCTCAGGTGCCCCCCAGGGTCCACCACTGCTGCCCCGGCCTCCGCCACCCCCCAAACCCCAGTGCACGACCTACAAACATCTTCGGAAGGGGCAGCCAGGCCGGACCTCACCCCAGCCGATGCTGGACATCTCTTTCTGCCCGTGCATCTCTGAGAATGTGCTGATTTCCCGGGGACAGCACGCTGCCCTCACACAGCCCCAGGACGCTGGGAAGAAGAAGGAGCTGACCTGCACCCAGGCTGAGCAAGAGTGGGTGGGCGAGCCCTTCTGTGTCCTGGGGGGCGGCGCTGGCTCAGGGGTATTCAGATACATTTCAGAGGACCCAGGGGCTCCCGGAGGGCTGTGCCCAGGAGCTGTGACCGGCCGGATAAAGCCTCCTGTCTTGGTGTCGAGCCTCTCACTCCCAGCAGAGTTGCAGCAGCCTTGTCCAGGCTCTGCTCTCCGGGGACCCAGAGCTGGGCACAAGCCATTGCGGGAGACAGATGATACAAAATAAACTCACACACTTGAATAAATATACTCATTATGGAGAAACAGGGCCTCCACGAGCCGCGCGTGATGATGTAGTTACGTGCGGAATCACTCCAACGGAACAGCGTGAAGCCTGGCTCCCTGGTAACTCTGCTGCATTTGAATGGTCAGTAGCCCTGTGGGCTGCGGTTACATGATGGGCCATTCAGTATCAGCACTTCCACATGACACAAAGTTCTGGGCAGGGTAGCCCTGGCCTCCTGGGCCCATCCCTGCTGCTTTGGACTAGATGGTGAGTGTGAAGCCAAGCCAGCCTTCCGTCCCTTACTCTTTCCTGCAGGTGGCACAGACCACACACAGGACTCTCATCAGGGTAGAGAGAGGAGCGGGCGGGCCAGGTGAAAGGCAGGGAAGGGAGCAGAGAGGGCCACAGTGGGGCCTCCTGCCGACTGAGGGGCATCCAGAGCCCCTGCCTCATAACCCTCATGTCCCTCAGTGAGACTGTGGCTTCAGCATCTGAGCCAGTGTGTTCTCAGGGCCAGAACTGCCTGGCAAGTTGAGCCTGAACTCCACAGGGCTCAGGGCCCTCCCTCTGTTGTCAGCTCTGTCCACTCGGAGCAGGTTGGGACCTCAGGCCTGGGGAGCAGAGAATGATGGAGGAGGCGAGGAGACAGCAGTCAGGGTTTCATGACTGCATGGGGGGAGAGAGAGGGGAGGAGAGGGGAGGAAGGAAGGGGAGGGGAGGGGAAGGGAGATAGGGAGGGAGGAGAGAGGGAGAGAGGGAGAGAGGGAAGATGTGCATCCAGCAAGTGTCAGCACTTTCTCTTTGCCAGGCACCGTACTCTGGTTGTATCTGATTTCACAGAGGGGGAAACTGAGGCATAGCCTGTCTGGGCACAGGACCAGTGAGCAGGGACCAGGGTCAGGCCCAGGCAGGCAACTTCTGGATCTCCCTGCCCGCCCAGGACAGAGAAGCAGGGCCGTGGGCCCAGCACAGCGTCCACCCTCTTCCTCCTCCCCAGCCCATCAGGGCTCACCCTGCTGCCCTGACCCTGCCTCTCACCACATCGGGCTGCTCTCAGGTGGGGTCCCTGAGGATTCCACAAGGAACCCCACCCAGGATGTCAGAGCCACCAAAGCATCCTGATTAGCATCCTGGTCCCCCGCCCCTACAGGATCTGCGGGAAGCACCTCATCCCAGGTGCTAGCAAGGAGCCAGGTCGGAAAACATGACTCCCTTCTTCCCACCCAGGGAGGGCTATTCCATTGCTCATTTCCGAGGAATCCGGTGCAGTAGTGGAAAGAGCTAGCAGGCAGAGACCCGGTTCTCTCTG
>RJWH01008239.1:19907-32466 GCA_004363575.1 Solenodon paradoxus
GTCAGGAGTACAAAGGACCTGAGAATTCAAGGCTGGGTCCCTGGCCCAGCCGCCCTCTGATGTCTTGGCTTTGGCCCCACCAGGATACTCTGCACCCCTGAATTTCTCCTCTCTCCCCTCTTACACTGTGCCCACTGTCTATGCTTCCTCCCACCCTGCCTCCTCCTCTGTCCTTCCCATTGTCCAGCCTCCAGCAGACTCTGAGCAACCAGTGGAGGGCCTTGGGGTGGGATTGGTGCATTATCCCAGGTCCAGCCCAGAGGAGGGGCTGGGTGGGGTCTGGAGTCAATGTTTTGGAGCCCTGGCTGTGTGGCGCCTGCTTTGTACTTGGAAAGTGGTCCTATTTGCTCATTTACAGCTAAGAAGCCTGGACGAATCCCTCAGGACCCTCTCTCCAAGGCCCTCCTTAAATTCTGGAAACTGCAGCCAGAGAGGGAGTGTCCTGCCTCAGGTCACTTCTGAGCCTCTGGCTCCTGTCCTGGCCCTTTCCTGTGCTCTGTCTGTGGCTCCTGTCCTGGGTGTGTCCACGGCAGAACTGAGTTGCTTGCACCCCGGCTCCTCAATGGAATGGGCTCATGAGTGCACCCTGCTGGGACTCCTTCCTCTGTAAGATGGACAAGCAGGCGCCAGCCCCTTTATCAGATGAGGACACTGAGTCCCGGGAGGACAACTGACCAGTCACCTATTGGCTTTGGGTTTGGAGTGTGGGACTCTGGACTCGCCTCTGTGTCTACCTTGAATGCGTGCAGTTTAAATGAACGGAAGGTGATGGAATCTCTAGGTTGCGCACATGGGCATAAAAACCAATCTGAGTTCCCTGTGTGGCACCAGCGCTTTCTGAGGTCCTGTGACAGCCCTTAGTCACATAACAGAGACACCAGGCCTGGGAGGACAGCCCGCTTCCTGGCTGGAACAAGCTTGGGGCTCCATAGCCACCTGCATTTTAGCAGCTCATAGGGCAGGTGTCCTCTTTGCACTTGGGGTACTGGTCTGACCCTGTGGACAGGCCGTGGTCTCTAAGAAGGGGACACTGACGGGCAGGGAGGAGGACTCAGCCCAGGAAAACAATACTGCTCAGTCTTTAAAGGGGACGTTGGTGTAGGGTGTCGGTGACAACCTGGCAGCACAGGCAGGATGCTGAGTAGTAAGAAAGTGGCCCTCGGGGTGGGAGGGGAGAAGGAATAAGCCCCAAGGAGAGAAAGTGCAGCGACTCCGTGGGGACCCCAAGCCTCACTGGGTGAGGAAGTTATTCGGCCACGTTCATTCTGTTGTGGACCCTTTGGAGGGGTTAAAGAATAAAAGGAATGACAGGGAGAAAGAAGGGCAGGAGGGAGGGAGGGAAGGCAAGACCATCACCTGGACGCGCCTGAGAGCTTAGGGACCGAGGCCCCGGGGCGGGCGTGGGGCCGGGCGCCCTCGCACCCCCTGCACCCCTGCCCGGCGGATCCGCATTGGCATTCGCGCCGCGCAGCCCGTGCGTGCCCGCGCCGTTCCCAGCCCGGGCGCCGCGCGGGGACAGTGGCGCATTGTTCGCCCCGACACCCCGGGCGGCGCAGCGCCCTCGGGGCTTGGCGCGGCCCCGCCGCGATTTGCATGCGCTCCAGTCACAAAGGTTCAAGGTCAGGCGCGCCGGGCGGCCGAGCTCCGCCCGGCCCAGGCACTATTCTTCGCCCGGCGGCGGGAATTCCTCGCCGCCCGCGCCCGGGCCGCCCCTGCGCGTGAATGGCCGTCGTCTGAGGCGCTTTGTGTGTCCCCCCCAGCTGGGCCCGCGGGGGACGTGCCAGCCCGGCCGGCGGCGCCCCCCGCGCCAGCGCCCCTCGCACATGCTAATCAGCCTGGCAGCGTCTGGGCGGGCGGCCCGGAGGGAGCCCCCCCACGTTCCCTGCCAGGGTCCCCCACTTACGCCCCCACCCCCAAGTGCCCTCCGCCCCTCCTGCCAGGGGCCTGGCATTTCCAGGAGGGAGGCACAAAGCCTTTCTTGGGGGCGGGGGAGCCACTTCTCTTGGACGCCCCCCTCCCTCCCCGGGGTCCACTGTTCCAAGAGAATGTCCCACCCCTGCACCTTGGGAGCTGCCTTGGAATTTGTGTTTCTGCAGGAAGGGTGAGTGGGCACTGCCGCCCCCCAGGGTGCCCCTCGGAAGTCTAGGGGCTGGTGTTGCAGAGCCAGGGGCCCCTGGGTGCCAGGCTGCCTGGACCCTCCACTTTCTGCTGCTGCATCCTTAGAAGCCAGCACCTGGCAGCACAGTGAGGCCCGAGGCTGGGGTGCTTGGTGCTCTGGGGTACATTTCCATGGAGTTTCCAGCAGCCATCAGGGCTGAGCTGGGCCTCACAGCCAGACCAGAAGGAGGAGGGTGGGACAGGGTGCCAGGTAGGGAACCCCCAGCCACAGGCAGACGTTCCCCCAGGTGGATCTGGGCCTGTTCCTCCTAGTCATCCGAGCTTTATCCACAAAATGGATGTCCTGTGCTTCCTCCCTGCTCTCCTGCTCTGGGATTACTCAGGACCCCGGTGTTACATGCCCATCTCCTGCCAGTCCCCCTAGCTTGTTTCCACTGTGTCCCATCCTCAGTCAGCTCCCACGACTGGCCATTTTTCAGCATCCCAGCATGGCTCTCCCCTGCATGGAACGCCCTCCCTACTCCTCTCTCTCCCACCAGCAGAGCCTGTGAGGCTTGGTTCTGATGCCGTCTTCTCCAGGGAGCTGCCCCCAGTCGTCCCTCCTCCTCCTTCCACCCGCCTACACTGGGAGCTACACTAAGGAGTCTGGCTCCAATCCCGAGGCGGCAGGGAGCCAGTGCAGACATTAGGGAAGAGCAGGGAGCCGGTGACTCTCCCCGGTGGCTTCAGTGGGGGACCTGCAGAAAGGGGTTCCCGGACATCTGGAAATCACAGGATGGTCGAGTCGCAAAGGAAACATCGCAAACCTGCTGAAGATGCCAACGGCCAGCTCCTCCGTGCTGGTACCTTCAGAAAGACAATTCATTTCCTCTTTGCAAAGGGCATCTTTAAACAGCAGCGGCCAGGCTGGAGGACAATGACAAGATAAAGGCCATTTCTTCATGCTGAGCCAGCATGACATTATGAACACCTGCCACGTCGGGCCCATGTGTCCTCGTGCCCTGTGCAAATGGGGTCATGACCAGTCCCTGGGGTCTTCCTCGGGGCCTCCACTCTCCTGACCTGGTGGGTCCAGTCAGCCACCTGCTGGTGCCCTCCCCGGCTGGGCTCTCTGACCTGGTGGCCCTCAGAGGCTGACCCGTGTCCATGAGATATGTGAGGACTGCACTCAGCCAAAGGCGATGGACCCAGCCGCTACTCCACCAGGGCGTGCTTTCTTTGCCTTTTAATCTCTGTCAAGAACAACTTTCACACTGTCCTGGTTGCCAGATGATCGTGTGGTTGAAACTGAACGGTCTGAATTAGTTTTCAACCAGTGGTGCTCTGGCTATCAGTGCTGGATCACTTGCTTTTACCGGCTGTGCTGTCCTGAATTCCTTATTTGTCCCAGACAAACAGGATGTGACTCGACACCTGTGACGATCTTGGACCGGACACTGAGGACACTAAAGACAGAAATCCTCACTCTCTAGAAATTCACAGCCCCCAACGCGAGGATATGGAGCTTGTTACCAAAGACGGAAGAGCTGGGCACTGCAGAGCTGACTTGTCGGAGCCGCAGGCCCACCCGGAAGGCTTCCTGGAGGAGGTGTTACTGAGCAGCAACTAGCTGGGGTTGTTATTCACAGCAGGAGCCGGGAGGAGAAGCCGAGAACGGGGTGGGAAGTCCTCCAGGCCAGGGGAGAAAGGCAAGTGGGTTTCTGTGCAGAAGGGGGAGACAGCCACAGGCAAAGGGTGGCAGGTGAAGCGGAGGGAAACAGGGCGCAGTCTGGGTCCATGGGGCACTAAGGGGTTTAAGAAGGGTGACAAGAGCTATGTGTGGGAACATCACAGGGGCCTCGGAAGAAGGATGCCCAGTGCCATCTAGTGTCCCTGGTGACCTCGCTCATAGCCAGGATGGACAGATGGGCAGGTCTGGAGGGGCGCACCAGGCCACCGCAGCTTTGGGACTGAACCCATTGTGACTGGCTGATGCAGTGGCCACCACACAGCAGCCTGATCCTATTTCAAAATGGAACCAAACAGGACGGGACTGGGGCCCCTTCACAGACTGGGCCCAGGGCCATTCGATGGCCCCTGGTGCCCTCATTACAGACGACCCTGGTTTATTAAAAATGGGACAAAGCTGGTGATTGGGAAATAGGAAAACAAACAATACCGCTCCATTTAAAATGAGATGTGTTATCAGCTGGCCACAGGTTGTCCAAGACCCCAGTGCTGCCATGAAGGGACCTGGCGGAGGAAGGCTAGGCTATGGGCGGGGGTCCTGCGGTGACTGCTTGACACCCCAGTGCTGCTTCCTAACACGATGTGTCCACCCTACAACAGGGCACCTTGCCCTCTGAGCCCAAGTGATGGGCTGGGTAGGCTGGTGGAAAGCTGGAGGGCCCCCCATAGGGACCCAGCTGGCCCACCCAAGCCTTCCCAGCTAGCTCTCCTTGGAATCACTCTGTATAGGTGAGAAGACAGGGGTCCAGGGTGGGTGGGCCCAGCCCCGAAAACACACCTGCACACTCTCAGGGCTGCTGAATCATCCGCTCACCCTTCTGGAGGGCCAGCTGGTAACATGTCCGAGAACTGTGAAAAAGTGAATAAACCCTTTATGAAGTTACAAGCATTCTGTAGGGAACGTAAGAGAATTGTTAGAGAGGTGCCAGGAGCCTGTACTTAGCAGCAGCTTTGTAAACCACTTAGCCCACAATAAAGATTTAGGTAAAGAAATCGTATATGGCACGGCTCACCAATGGATTCTGCTTTTATTTTTCTTTTTTCTTATCCTTTTTTTTTTAAGGAAAGGTTCAAGCAGGAATGAAGGCTACTAGGCAGGTAGGCAGGAAAAAACAGGAGGAAGAAACATTTTATTTTACTTTTACTTAGTTGTTCACATTGGTCGTTCTCTTGGCTGAGATGTGAACCCGGGTCCTCGGAATGTACATGGACTGTGCTCAGTGGGGGCAGCGGACTTAACTGCTACCAGGACACACCAACTGTGGATAATTCTGCAATCAGTAAAAAGAGTGCATGCGACACATATTTAAGACCAGGTGAATTTGTCGTTGCATATTAGTGCAGATGCAGATGGCGAAGCATGGGATGTGACCACTCACCTCTATAGTAGGAATTTTGAATCGAAAAGAAAGGCTGATCACTATGCACCCCAGTGTCAGCTGTGGCTGCTCTGAGTAGGGAGTCTATGCAAGCCACTGTCTCGTGGGTGCTTTTCTGTGTTTGTGGAAATGTCGACAACGAACATGCATTATGTTTGCAGGCAAGACGGAGCCCTGTGTGCACGTGCGCATGTGTGTTTCAGCAGCCTGGAAAGCAAAGACCAAATTCAGATGAAGATCACGTGACTCACGCTTGCCCAAAGCAAGCTCCTCTCCCAGCTCAGGCCTGTCTGCACAAAGCTCCGGCTGTCTGCTCAGAGCTGGGCTTCCTGGAGGAGCTGTCCCCGACCACTGGGCAGGTCCCCCATGGGAGCCTACTGCCAGTGCGGGCCTTGCCCCTCCCAGGCATTCTTGGACTCCACACCTAGGAGAGACACCCCCACCCGCCCCCAGGACCATGTGTGGTCAGCACCGCGTGCCTTTTCAGTGGCACTGAGGACACTCACATTGTTGGGCCACCAGTGCCACTAAGGGCCACTTTTCATCATTCCACACCGAAACACTGTGCCTCCTGTCCCCATTCTTCCCTGGCCCCAACCCTGGCAGCCACTGTTCGACTTTCTGTCTCTGTGAATGCGGAAGGTGACTCATGCAGGGGCCGCATAGAAGTGGGAATCCTACGGTATTTGTCCTTTGGTGTCTGGCTCATTCACCAAGCCTGTTTTCCAGACTCATTCATGCTGCAGCAAGTGTCGGAGTTCCATTTCTGTTTAAGACGGACTAATAGTCCCTTGCAGACATAGACCGCGTTTTGTTTATCCATTCATCTGCTGATAAACAATTGTGTTGTTTGTGCCTTTTGTCTGCTGCAAATTATTACATAATGCTCTGGAGTTCTTGTTTTCCATTCCTCTGTGTAAATACCTAAGAGTGAAAGGTTTGGTTCAGGCAGCTCCATGTTTAATTTTTCAAGAAACCGCCCTGCTGTTTCCCAAATCCTCTCCTAGCAAGTGTGAGAGCTCCGATTTCTTCATGTCCTCACTAATGTGTGTTATTTCCTGTTTCTTTTTTAAAAAATGTAATCGCCACATTAATAGGAATGAAATAGTATTTTATTTTTCGTGGTTTCCCTAATGATTAGTGATGCGCATATCTTCATGTGTTTACTGGCCATTTCCATCTATTCAAGTCCTGTGTCCCCTTTTTAATTGGGTTTGTACTTGTTGATTTGAAAGAACTCTTTACATTTTGGATACGAGATAGTGCTTTTTTAAAAATTTTTCTTTATGTACAGTAATCTTGGGTCATATCACTTGGTAAGATGTGCATTCATTTTTAAATTTGGAAAACATTTTCAAAATGAGAGGCACCAGAAACAGGAAGCACTACAGATTGTATTCTTTGATTCAACAATTCCACGTTGGCGAATTGTCATAAGGCATTATTGCTAACGTGCACAAAGACTTAGCTCTGAGTGTGTTGCTTATTAAAGAAGGAATGAAACAAAGTATCCAGCAAGTTGGTGAAATAAAATATGGGCCACCCTGCACAGGACTGTGCATGATTACAAATAACTGTAGAGGGACAGTGCGTGAGGTGGGGACACTTACAATACAGACGTCCAAAATGGAGAAAGCTGTGAAACAGTAAAGCTTACCACACGACCCCATTTTTGTAAGAGGCACATGCATACTTACATTAAAAAGGAGAGGAAATGCCACTGTGTTAACACCCGTGAGCTTATGTAGTGGACTCCGATTTTTATTTTCTTCGTATTTAAAAAAATTCAAATGTGATGCAATAAACGTGTGCAAAAAAGTTATTCTGAAGGCAGCCACTGTGTGTAGCCATTGCTGTTCTGATTATGAAAAATAATCTATTTCACACAAATGAAAGAGCCCCCTTCCTCAGTTTGCAGAGACGCCGAAAGAGTTCTCATTTCTGCTTTTCCCCTAAATTTTCCAAATTCCCTGGCTCTTCTGCTTTCTGTTTAGGCGGGGAGCAAGACAGAAAAGAGTTCATGAAAATCTGAATTGCACAAAGTTCAATTCAAACAGCTCAGTTCGCCAGCAAAAGCCGGGCCAAGGTGGGGGTTGGGGAGGGCGCTGAGCGAAAAGGAAGGCCCCGCCCAGACCCCGCCCCTAAATGTTATGCCACGCCCCCAGAGCGCAGGCTTAGCTCAGGCCCCGCCTACTTGGCTGTGACGCTACCCAACGCCCACGGCCCAGGGAGGCGTAGACGGCCTGAAGAGGCTCCGCCCCCAGCCGCTCAGAGATCCCGCCCCTAATTCTTTCCCCGCCCCCTTGCCGAGACGCTGCTGGCTCCCGCTCCGCTCGGCGCGCCTCCGCCCGGGCTTCCGGAGCGCCCGCGCAGAGGCCCCGCCCCCGGGACGCCTGGCCCCGCCCCGCGCCCGTCTGCCTGTCGCGCGTGTTCCGGTTTCCGGAGCGGGACGGAAGGGCGGGTCTTCCGCCTGGTCCCAGGCCGCTTGGGATGGTCCCAGGCCGCTTGGGATGGTCCCGTCCACCCACCGTGTCCGTACTCAGTGTGTCCCGCCTGCCCCAGGTGCGCGGCGGCGCAGGCCCGCAGTAGGGCCCGGACGGCCGGAGGCTGAGATCGCAGAATCGGGGCCCCGCCGCGCCCAGCCCTGCGGCCGTCGGGAAGGCTGCAGGAGCTGTAGGGGCCGCGGGCTCGCTCCCTCGGTCGGGACGGGGCCCGTGACGCCGCGCTGCCCGCAGAGCCGGCACCTGCTCGCTGCAGTGAGGGGTGGGCGGTGTCACTGGTCGTGCATGGCAGGGCCCCTCTGCAAGTGTGAGCCGGTGCTGGAGTGAAGAGCGCCGCTTGGGAGACGTTCGAAGGCCCAGGAATAATAGCAGTTGCCCTTTGCTGAAAGCCAGCGCCTGACAACGCCTGTTTTGTGTCATTTATTACTCCAGCCAGCAGCACCATGAAGCGCTGGCATTGATCGCCACTCTCACAGCCTCTCACAGGGGCTGAGATGGGAGGGAGGCTGCTTCCCAAAGCCCAGGGAGAAACTTGAATCCAGGTCCCCCAGTGGACCTCTGCAGCTCTGGCGCTCTGCCGCGAGGATAGGCCCCTCTCTGTGGGCACAGCTGGCTGCTGCGGAAAGACCCTCCGCGTTCAGCCCCTCTCCCAGCTCTGAAGGCCCCCAGCCCTTCTCTAGTCCAGGAGCCTGGGGCGTCCTGTGCCAAGTTAGCACCCCCTTGTTCCCTGGAGTCCCTCGACACTGATCGGGAAGGACACCTGTCCCTCACCTAAGGAGAGTGTGAAGAAGTGGGTAATTCCAGGATGGTGGGTTCGGACCAGGTCACCCAAAGCCGGCGACACCCCAGGCAGCAGACTCGGTGTTGGAGACACCCAGCGCACTCCCCGAGGACACCTGCCTCGCACACCCACCCCTCCCTGGACAACATGGCGGGGGGGGGGCATTTCATTTCTCCACCTTGATGTCCTGGTTGGCTGGGACAAGCCTGTGGGCCTGGGTGTTTGCAGCCCCAGCCCCAGTGGCTGAGGCCAGGCGCAGCCAGCCCACAGCAGTTCAGATTCCAGCCTCCACATGGACCTCAGAGAGGAAGCTGCACATTAGATTTTTTTTTTTTTTTTTTGGCTCCATATTAAAGAACAAAGCCTGGGAACTGGACAGGCCCCTCTGTAAACAGAAAACACATGTTTTCTGAGAATGGGCTTTTCCTTTCCTGGTTTCTTCTCCCCTGGACAAAGGCCTCCTTAGACCGTCTGGCTTCAAGAGCAGGGAGGCCTTGGACCCGGGGCTGAGAGGAGATGATTCTTCTTTGTCCCAACTTGGGGAACAATACCTACCTTCTTCACTGGGGCCAGGATTGGGGTGTTAAAAGATCCGCTGGGGCCTGGGGTGTGGTCCCTGAAAGGAAGGCCCTCAGGGACCCGAACAGAGTTTGGCCAACAGGGAGAGGGAGTCTGAGCCTTTTGTGTCCTCCAAGCACTTGATAATCACTTTGGGTTCTACCTGAGCTGGCCCAAATGGCCGTGTGCTACTTGAGACCCACCAACCACAAAGAGCAGAGACCAATAACACACCAGAACCTGGGGCCTGATACGTGCCAAGAGCAGGCACGCTGAACTGGGTGCCCACTGCTGTGTGACCTCAGATAAATTTCTTAACCTCTCTGAGCCGTAGCGATCTCATCTGTAAAGTGGAGATAACAATATTTGGTTGTTGAGAATTAAATAGATAATCCCGGGCATAGCCCTGTAAGGCACAGGCGCCAGCTAATAAGTGAGTAAAATGGGAACCGTCAGGGTTTCAGCGCTGAGCTGTTTCCACACCCACAGCGTGGCCTGAGAGTCCTCTACAAATTCCTAGTGTTTGCATACTCTGGGGAGCACCTACTTCCCCAGGCCTCTGCAGAGCACGGAGGAGCACGGGCCTCGGTCACCCAGACCACTGCAGCCCTCCTGAGAACAGACCTTGCCTTTGACCCCCCCAACAGCCTGACCTTTGTCAGTGAGGGGAGATTTGGGAACTAAGGCTGCCGAATGTCTGGACGTCAAGCCAGGGTCCCTGTCTGGGGCCCAGAGGGAGACCCCGTGTCTTGAAGGCAGCTCGTCTGGACCAGCTGCCTCTGTCACTGGTGGGTGTGAGAATGCCAGCGTGTGTGTGTGCGTGTAAACAGTCACACACACCCAAGCTCAGTGACTGAACCACGCACAGCCAGACTCGTTAACACAGGCTGCCTTCATCTCTCAGCCCACAATTAGATTTTCATGGAAACTCTGTGGGAATATTCTTGGCGCGTCTGAAGCAGGAAATGCGTAAGTGCAGCAGAAAGTTGTCCTGGAAAAGTTCACAACTTCGAGGTGGATTCCCTCTCACCTGGCCCCGGTGTGACCAGCCAGGTGGTTCTGGCCACTTCCTCTCTAGCCCTTGGTTTTTCCATCTGAACAATGGAGGTCTTGCTGCTTCTGTTCAATGGGAGGCAAAGGCGGGAGACGGGATGTGAACCTGCCTGTTGAGTCCTGACCTGGTGTGGCAAGGGCCCTAAAAACAGCGACACCCTGCACCTGACACTTCCGCTGCTGGGATTTATCCTCAGAAAATCAGCACAATCATCACCGAAGTGTCCATGTGAGATGCTCCCGCAGCGCTGATTCTATAGCAGAAGCGTTAAGGAGACCACGGTGGCAGCAGTCATTCCCCATCCCCGGGAGGGGCCCCTCCACGGCTCCCAGGGCGCCCCAGGAGGCCCGCACGGTGGTGGTCATGGACGTGGGTCAGGACGCCATCGTTTCTTTAAATGGGTCACACAAAGCTCTACTCCCAATAGCCAAAACTTCAGAAACAAGGCAGCGTTTCATCAATGAACAAGCAAACACACTGACAGGCCTGCGTGGGACAGCACAGGGGAGCGAGCTGTGGGTAGGCTTGGTGACGGAGACGAATGTCCGCGATGCTGAACCAGAGCTCGGGCAATGAATGAAGGTAAAAGTCATCCACAAATAGGACTCAGAGTGCTGGTTGCCTGAGGCCCGAGAGGCAGGGCAAGGGGACTAGGGGGGACATTATCTGGTGGTGACAGGGATTTTCTTTCTTGCTGGTGGTGGTGGTGTGCGAGTGTAGACTGTTGTCGGACCCCTCACTGGGTCCAGTGAAAAGGATCTCACTGCGTGGAGATTAAACCTCAGGGAAGCTGTCTTAAATATTAATTGGTATTTAGATTTTATTTTTCAAATCCTTTAGGCTGAGATTAATATTTAATGAGATAGCGTTCCCAGCATATTCAGTAAAACTGTTCTGAAATGGTCTGCACACAGCACTGCGGGGGTCTGCACGCGTGTGTGGCAGGTCACGCACACGGTCACACATGTGCACGTATGGTCTGCATGGCATGTCTGTCCATACACGGCGATGTGCACTCCACACAGTTGTCATCACACACAGCACATGTTCACACGTGATCACACACTGCAGACATGTCTGTGGTTTGGAAAAGAGACCAGGCTTCTCCTTTCAACGAAACGTACCTAGTGATGCTCTCATGGATCATTTTCGTTTTCTGTTTTGTGTGTTTCTGTTGCTTTTGTGTAATTAAAATTTTTCTGTAGCGCTTTCTTTTTACAAACAAATTCAATAAAACCTAGCTCAGCTCCTTTGCTTTTTTTCATCTGCAGCAGGCCCCGGGCTGTGGGGCTGGGCTCTGGGACAGGCCAGGTAGGACGTCCCGTCCAGTAAAAGGGCACTGCTGGGGGCAGGTGGGAGGTGGGCCTGTGGCCCAGTTTCTGGGCTGAGCTTTCTCCAGGCACTGTGTCTGCTGAGCACTCCTCAGGCAGGGGGAGCCCTGACCCTGGGCGGGCTTGGGTGACCCAGAAGCCGGGCGCCCCTGTTTGGAGGACTGGGGCGACGGCCGGTCTCCCAAAAGTGCTGTTCTCGCTGCTGTCCTGGGGAGGGTGGGTGGGGCGCCGGTCTCCCTCCGAGTGAGAGCTTTAGGGCCTGGGGATGGGTGGGAGAGCCCCTGCCAGCAGTGGAGCTGTTCTCCTGCTCACTGCAGTCCTGGGGTGACATGCCTCGTGTTGCCATACTCTCCAGCCTGGGAAAACTGAGGCTCAGGGAGAAGTGTCTCGCCCAGATTCACCTGCCCTGTGGTTGGTGAGGACTGGACCCCATGCCTGCATTCTCACTGTTGAAGCTTCAGCGCGGGGGGCTTCTGGACCCCAAGTGGCTCCTGAATTCAGCATGGGTTTGGGGACTGGGGCTATATTTCTGTGTCCGTCATGGGCCTGCACCTTCGGTGGACCAGCCAGCTGGCATGGAGGGGACTCGGGAGCATCTCGAGGGGGCCCTCCCTTGCAGCCAGAGGCTGGCAAGGTGCTGAGGAGGCCCCGAAGCGGGTTCTTTTCCCCTCCTAACTGAGCAGATTCTACAGCAGACTGAGGACGTTAAAAATAAGAGCCCGGAGCTGTTCACATCTTTTTTTCTTTGAACAAAGTCACAGACGGGAAAGATGAGGCAGCAGAGCGAGGACACTTTGGAATGCAGACACCTCTCAGCTGACACCTGGGGGACGGTGGACGTCCCAGCGGATGGTCCCTGCCAGCAGGTGGCAGTGGGGCCTGGGAGTCTGTTCTTGAGTGTGAAGCCCGCATCCCAGGTGCGGTGGTCAGCTTGGGTCGTGTCACAGCGTGAGGGTCATTTGTCCTGATGAGATTCTCCTGCTCCGGGCTGCCCGTGAAAAAGAAGTCAGTGCTGTCTCCCAAAGTCAGAAACGTAAGGTGCCTGTTTTCTGATTTCTGTAGCTGAAATGAAGTGCGATTAGGAGAAGCCTTTGGAGTGAAGGACTCAG
>RJWH01008240.1:0-32359 GCA_004363575.1 Solenodon paradoxus
AGAGGGAGAGAGAGAGAGAGAGGGAGAGAGAGAGAGATCAGGTCCACCCTCAGTAAGGGGGGCTTTGGGCTGTGTACCCATCTATATGGTCTGCAAGGGCCCACTAAGAACCTAGGTAAGTCCTCCCAAGCAGATTTAACATGCACACACACACATACTCTCTCTCACACACACACACACACGCACACACACCTGCTGAAACTTGCACACACACTTGCACTTCTGGGGTGAAGTCATTTTCTCTAGAAGATATGTCCTCTCAGACTCGAACGGACTTTCTGCTGGGCTGGCGCCTGGAGAGCGATACAACTACTAGGATGATGACCGTGGCCGTGTCCTTTGGTCTCTGGGGACCTCAGTTTCCACAACTGTACTGTGGAAGAGGGGGCTGAATGTGTTCCCTGCGATTACACGTGGAAGCTCGGGGTGTTTGGAGGTGGGGCCGGTGAGTTGGGCTACATGAGGTCCTGAGGGTGGGCCCTTGATGGGCTCAGCGCCCGATGAGGAGCGAGACCAGAGCCTCTCTCGTAATGGGCGGCCCGAGCTGACAAATGCAGACACTCAGCGAGCCTGCAACACAACCTGGGCCACTGAGCTCGTCCGGCAAGACTTCCTCTCCGTCCTAACACTAGCGGTGCCAAATTAAAAAAAAAAACCAGGGGCGTGCCCGGTGGAGTAGGGGTTTGGTCCCTCACCTTCAACGGGTACAGGCCATGTACATCCCAAGGACCCTGGTTTGCGTCCCAGCGCAGGGAGAACCACCAAGAGCTACAACTAAATAAAATAAATGAAATGCTTCTTCCTCCTCTCTCATCCTGCCTGCCTGCTCGCCTGCATTCCTGCCCGCACCTTTAAAAAAAAAAAAGAGTGCTTAAGACAGCATTGGCGCATAAATCTTCTTCTTATTGACATCATTATTATTAGTATTATGTTTTTTAAACAATGTTTGAAAAGGGCCCTCGTGGTAGAGGCAGCAGGAAAGACCCTCTCCCAGACTGGAGGATTCAGGACTCTTCCCATCCAGACGGGGCTCCCCAGGAGTCAGGGCCCCACAAGAGTTAGCACCCCATGTTCCCAATGCAAAGAGGAAAACATTGTGCTCCTTTGAAGCCTTGTGAAGGCCACGTATGGAAAACTGACAGGTTCCAATCCCCGGGGACAGCCCACAAAGCCCACTGAGCTGGGTGTCCCTGACCCAGGCCTCCAGGAAGACCGTTAAAGACAATGCTGTCCTTATGCAGACCCAACCTCAGGCCCGGGGGCACAGTGGGTCTGAAGGCTGCCGGGTGGGAGCGGGGAGGCCAGAGGCCCAACCCCAATAGCACATTCAGACCTTTCTCTGGTGCCAGCCCTTCCCCGCTGCATGGCAGCCCGAGGGTGCTGCTGGGACCACCATTTCCCAAAGGAAGTTGAGCTTCCCAGATTTTAAGAGACTCGTGCAGCTGCAAAGCTAGGATTGAAAATTAGAACTCTTTGGGTCTGACCCTAGGAAAACACCCGTGAGGTGGAGGAAGGGCAATTGGAGGGGCTGTCAGGGGTTCAGCTCAGCCCCCCAGCACTCTTAGGTCGGACAGGCCTGCAGCCCAGGCAGCCAGGCCTCGCTGATTAAGTCCCTGCAGAGGGGCCCCCTCTACCTGCTCCCGGACCTGGCCCCCTGCTCACCTGGGCTGATACTGATGTCCGTCTGTGGAAAGGCTTGTGCGGAAAAGAAGGTCAGGGTGGCTGTGACCCACAGTTCCCACCTCGGCATCCTGAGTCCCAAGGAAGTCACCTCCCGGCCTGAGTGGAGGGGAGACGCCCTTCCTCAGGAGCTGGGGTCCGGGACTGCTCTCCCGGGCACGGGTGCGACCCTGGAAACTCCAGGCACTCAGGGTACCTCCCCTCCCTTCTCTCCTCCTCAGAGTGAGAGGTCTGGTCCAGGGCCAGCCCCCTTCAGAGAACTAAAAGAAACCTGGCCTGCAAGTCCTGCTGAGCCGCTGCGTCTTAGGCATGAGCGCCATTCTCGGAGAGGAGTAACCAGCTCGCAGCCCAGCTGCCCCAGCAGACGGAGCGTCTCAGCATCGGAGCAAGCGAGCCAGCTCCTGGACGAGAGCTGCCCGTGGGGTCTTGTTGTTTTTTCAAAAGAAAGATGCAGGCAAGAATGAAGGCGAGCCAGCAAGCAGAAAGAGAGAGGACGAAGAATTTTATTTATTTTATTTAGTTGTTCGTCTTGGTTGTTCTCCACTTGTCCTCCACCCCTGCTCCCGGGACACGAATCTGGGTGTTGGGGATGTACACGAACTTTGCTCAGCCAGAGGCGGCGGACCTAACTGCTACTCCACCAGGGTGCGCCAGCTTTGCTGTGTTTTAAATTTAAAAAAAAAAAAAAAATTGTTGTCAGAGTATAAAATCAGGATAGTTTGGTTGTAAGTTGAGATTTCTGCCTTCTGTTGCAAATCTGAAGCCCTGGTAAGACTTAACCCTCATTTGCACGAAGTACTGGGAATGATCCGTAGTTGCTGAGAAAGGGCCAGCCCTTCAGGCGGGGTCTGCTCAGGGGTCCCATTCCACCTGCAGGCCCGGAAGGCAGTGGAGACCCTGCTGAGACAGCCTGGAGAAAGGGCAGGTGGGCTGCCCTCCTTTCGAGTTTCTTGGGGGTTAAAGGAGACTTAGCAGACGGTTCTAGAATCAAAGTGCATTCTCTAGAGTCATCACGAATATATAGATAGCTCTACTGTGCGGTTTGCTCAGACTTAAATGTTGTCAAGTCCACTGGTATTTGTTGCATTCTCCTTGCATCTCTGGAGAATTGATATCTCTAAATTTCGGTGTCTTCCTCTTCCTTACTTCCTGTGCCCTCAGGCAAGTCACGCTGAGCCTGTTTCCCCCTTAAAAAATTGGAGAGCCGAACAGTAGCCTTCTCACCAAGAGGAAATGAAAGAATTTGTTCATACAATGTAGCATGGATGCTGGCCAAGTAAGAGATCAAAATAAAAGCCTGGCTGTGATTCACACTGACTCAGGGCTCCCCTCTCCTGGACGGTCCTCCCCTCCACCCTGCACTGGCCCAGTATGTTCAGTCAGGTGTCCTGACTCTTGGAGACGCGCTCACAGCGAGGATGTGAAACGTGTCCCAGTGGCTCATCTCTTCTCTGGAACACCCACTGCTGTGCCTGCGAGGAATAACTCAGCTCGTGCCCACACAGCACGCTCTGTCCCGCTGCCACTGGGGCTGAAACCTGCCAAGGCCTGACTCAGGCAGGGAGCACAGCTGAGACCCTGCCTCAGCTGGGCTGGACCTGTGGCCTCAAAACCTGGCTGGTGCACCCCCGCGGGCACACCGCTTTCTTTATAACTGGCACACCTTTCTGGTCGAGTGACTGTCAAGGCTCAGGGGGCGGGCAGGAACCCTGGGGATTCTGGAGTCTGAGACAGGAGGGGAAAATAGAAACGGCTTTAAAACCTCACAGTACGCTCCTACCCACCTCTTTCTTTTGAACTTGGGTCCTCACAACCCAAAGAGGGTGCGGAGGTGGTCTGTGCATCTGCCTTGGCACCTCCGAGCTGGGGAGGAGGAGGCTCATGGGAATGAGTAGGTGGCCGCGGGCCCAGGTTTCTATAGAAACCGCCATTCCTTTACCTTTCATCAGCTTCTAACACCAATGCAGGACCTTCCTGGGAGACTGGGAGGACTGTACCCGCTTTGACCTCTGCCCTACTGCAGACTTGTCGGACATGTGCCTCATGTCGCAGCCATTAGACTGTGCGCTGAGACTGCAGGTGCTCTGCTGACTGCTGCCCATGTCAGCCAGACGGGCAGACACAGGGAGCTTTTTGGGTGGAGCAGCCCGGCACAGCCTCGGCCACACCAGCGCTGGATGCGTTTGTCACGGCTGACACAGTGGGGTCCCACAGATGGGGGTTTACACAAGAGAAAGTCCTCGTGTCACAGCTCTGGAGCCCAGAAGTCCCCAGTCAAGGTGCCTGCTGAGGTGGCTCCTTCTGAGGACTCCGAGGGACAGATGGGCCCAGGCCTCTGGCCTTGGCTTGAAGACCGCCATCTTCGTTTTGTGCCCCTTGGTCTCTGGCTCCTGATTTCCCCTTTTTATAAGGACAACAGTCATATTGGACTAGGGCCCACACAGATGACTTCAACTTGATTCCTATCTGCAAATAAGGCCCCATGCTGAAGTACTGGGTTAGGACACCAACATCTTTCGGGGGGAGACACTGATTGAGGGGGCTGGACTGGCCGTCTACTTCTATCACTTATTCTTCCCTTACTCTCATTAAACCTCGGTCTCCTTCGTCGTCCCAGGGGAAACAATGGCATCTCCCCTTGGGTTGCTGCCTGATAACTGAGTGAGATGCATGACATTTCACAAGTGCTTAATCAGCCTTTTTGTTATTACTGATGACGGCAGCAGATGCTGGGGACGCCCCACCCCTGAGCCCTCAGCTCCCGAGTTCCCTGTGGCTGCAGCAGGCTGGCCGTCAGGCAGGCAGTGTCCCTGACCCCCACGGACACCTCGTTCTCTGTCCAAGTACTATAAGAGCCTGTTCAGCCCACGCAGGACTAAAGTGCCACACATCTGACGCCCCCAGGGCAGCCCTCAGGCCTGAGGGATAAGAGTCGAGAGTTGAATAGAGTGATGCTTGAACATCATGGGTTTAAACTTGGAGCAGGTATTCAGGACTAGGATGAACGAGGATGGTGATGGGGTCCGGGCCAAACCCCACCTCGCCCTCCTCACTGTGTGCCTTTGCACAGCCCTCTCGCTTCTGAGCCTTGGTGTCCTCGTCATCTTAGAGGACCTCCAAAGCAGACCAGGGGCAAAAACATGGGTGCAAATAGAAGATTGGGAAGTGGCCCCAGGAAGCATAGATGGAAAGGAGAAAAGCAGATCAAGACTGCCTAACGACACGGTCATGCTGGGGAATTCTTCTGGGGAAACAATGCAGGGTTTAGGGGTGCAGACCCCCATACAGTTCAAAATCCTTATACAACGATGAGTGCCCAAGAACGGAGCTATGGTCATGTCGGGGTACCTTCCAGGGACTGGGTTCCGGATCCCTGTGAATCCCCAAATGCATGGACGCTCTGTCCCTTATGGTTGACCCTCCTCCACCTTGGTCCCATGTCTGCAGATTCACCAAACAAATCTGTGAGTGCGGATAGAAAAAAACCCACTTCTAAGTGAACCCTCCAAAGGTGGCCGGGAGGGGTGAAGCCATCTCAGCCCTGGGGGCTGTGACCTGAGTCAAATCCTGAGCTGGGCAGCCAAACAAAAAACTAAAGACCCACGGACCCCGCTCTGAACAAGAGGACGGTTTTATGGAAGAGAGGAAAACTAGAGAAACTGCTGGTAGCACACAGCCGAGACAAGCAGACATGCAAATACACAGCTGTTATTTGCCAGCTGTAGAGCATGAAAGTGCTAGGCCACTTCGTGGAGCCGTGCTTTCCACCTCTGGAAAATGGGGATAGCGACAGTGAGGTCGAAATGTGATGGGGCATTTGCAGCGTGAGCACGGAGTGACGTCCTAGTGAATGACAGTTGCTGTAAGAGTTAAATAGTTACAGAAACTTCCTGTGGGGAGGACACGGAGGAGTTATTTCTGTCTTAGAAGATCAGGAATTGGCAATTTAAGTTGGATCTTGATGAGTATGAGTTGGGACTTGCATTGGGACTTCACTGAATGGGGAGAACCCCTCTAGCAGAGAGGGATCCATCAGCCTCGATGATCTCGCGTGAGCAACTGTGTCTGAAGCCGGAAAATCCTGTGTCCAGAAACGAATCCGTGCTCATTTTCTGTTGCTAGCCACTGGAGAAACTGAACAGACAGGCTTGTCTTCTCTTTGTAGAGGTGTTCATATCAGTCATCAGATTCCTGTACCTTTAACATTCTGATTGTTCTTCCTTCCACGACCACATGCTGATGTTACCAGCAACAGCTAGCGTGTCTGGCTGGTTCTCCCCACTGTGGCAGATGGCATTTTCCAAAGGTGGTTGCACCCACAGATGTCACCCGTCCCACAAGCAGTGCAGCGGCTCTCCTCCCTTAGAGCCCCTCCCTCCCTCGACTCTGAGCAGGTTCATGACTGCTCTGACCCTAGAGAGTATGACAGAAGTGACACCATGTGACTTCTCAGGACAGGTCATAAAACGGATCTAGCTTCTGCTTGGCTCTCTCTCGCTCTTGGGACATTTGTCTTGGAACCCAACCTCCACGAGGTAATGAAGCCCAAGCTAGTCCATATGGAGAGACGTGGGGCAAGAGAGCTCGAGGCGCCCAGCAGTCAGTCAGCATCAGTTACCAGATGTGAGCAAACACTCCACAATATTACATCTCCTAACCCTCTAGGCTCCAGCTGAGGCCTTACTAGGCACCAAGGTGCAGAGACAAGCCCCCTCTGTGTCTGGTCTGACGTCTTGACAAATCTCTGAGGTGCGCCCTGGTGGAAGAGCGATTTGGTCAGCCACCTTCCCATGACGTAATCCACATGCATCCCAGGGACCTGGGTTCCTGTTGGCTGGGGTGCGGGGAGACAACCAAAGTGAGCAACTAAATAAAATGAAGTACTTCCTCCTCTCTGCCTGCCTACTCACCTTCATTCCCACCTGCGCCTTTCCTTTGAGAACAAAAAATTCTGTGAGCACAACAAATATCATCGCTTTGGAAACTGTAGTTAAATGTTGTTTATTCTTGAAGTTGGGAAGTTTTACTTAACTTTCCTTTCTAGCTTGTTTCTGAAGCAGCCGAGCATAACGCTGAGGCAACCAACTAGAAGTGTAATCCTGCTATCTGTGGGGACCTGCACCTCGCCCCCCAAGCAGCACTGGGGAATCTATGACATTTCATTAACAATGAACTAGACCTGGGAGAGACCCAGACACGATTGAAGCGGATTTCTTCGTTGGGGCGAAGGGACTCTGAATGGGCTGATAAGCGAGCAGACCCCGCGGTGGCCCCAGGCCCGCAACCACAACAGCTGTGAAACCTGACCCCGCCGCCCCCGTCTGTGGCACACGCCCCCCACCCCCGTACAAGCGGCCTGTGTCTGTGGAATCCCCTTGTCCCATTCACTCTGAGAAGTGGATCTGAGACAGAGAGGCCTCCCACTTGTTCAACTGGTGCCTCTTGGATAATAAACCTAATTTCCTTTCACTGACAATAGCCCATCCTCAAGATTACTGGCCTTTTTGTGTCGTGAGCAGCAGGTGTGGGTCCTGTTTCAGAATCTGGAGGGGTTTGAAAAGGAACTAGTGAGTCATTCATAAGTGGGTCTCCAGAAAGCAACTGTTGATGGGAGAACCCTGTTCTCCTGAAGACCCCGAAGAATCTAATAAAAACAGCAGGGGCTCTAGATCATTACAGTCTGATCTACAACTAGCTGAAGCCTTGCTTTGGCCAGAGTCAGCCAATCAGCAAATGCCCTCCTTCCTACCTCCTCATCCCTAAACGCTGAAAAACCTTGCCTCAGCCCCACGTCAGAGAGGTGGGTTCGAGCATCTGCCTTCTTGCTGGTTGACCTTGTAATAAACCTTTTCTCTTCTTCAAAACCAAGTGTTACAGGGTTGGTGTATATGTGTTGGGCAGTGAATGCCTGTTCAGCCACATTTTGAGTCACTGGGATGGTTTGTTACGCAGCCGTGGTAACCGAGATATCCGCCCACCCTCCAGTCCCAGGTTTCCTGAAGAAAAAGATCATTCAAATGCATGGCACAAATGAATAATCTTTAATTTCAATAAATAGCTTCCCCATTGTATCAGACAATGTGCTGTGGGGAAAGATACAGAAGCATCCAACACAGAGATCTATTCTAACTACACGAACTCCTTAGCACGAGAGACATGACTTCGGTTCACACACAAACACAGAAAGAGCCTCACAGTCTGACATGGAAGGAGATCATCTTGGACGGTGGGTCTGGTGGCCATTTTAATTCAGGTGCCCGTCCTGAGCAGCTCATCTGTGAGGCAGAATCACCATGCCTCAGCCAAAACGAGTTAGTTTTCTCTACTGTATTTTATTTACTGGACTTACACACACGCTACTGATACCGAAGGTGGGGTCTCGGCAGACAGGTGGACACTGGGTGAAGTTTCGCCGGATGGGAGAGGCGAGAGAAGGGAGCACTCAGGACTGAGATGCGGGTGCACTGCCTTGCTCCCCCAGAGAACACGGGGTGCACACGTGTTCACCTGTGAGGGCACACGCCTGAGAACATCCACGAACATACCTACAGGGAGCCCCCAGGAATAAGCGAACACCAGGACAAGTCAGGAGAAGTTCTTACACTGGAAAATTTTTGTTGCCATCCGGTGTCTCCAAAGAGTCTGATCTATCACATCCACTGAAGAGAAGACGAAGTACTTACACTTTGGGGGAAAGGTATCAAGTCTGAAGAACCCAAGGGGACAGCGGCCATTTAGAGTTTACCGTGGGGTGAGCATTTTGGGTGCAGGAGTTGGCCTCTCAAATGCTGGACAAACTCTTGGAAAATGTCATCTCCGTGGTGGTCAGCAACCCCTGGGAGGCCGCGTCTCCGGTGTGAGGGCTGAAGGGCATGTTGGGGTCAGAGGAGCAACAAGAGCCAGTAAATCTCAGAGCAGAGCCCACTCAGCTCATGACAGATGGACGGGGCTTCTGGAAAGTTCTCAGGCCTCGCTCTTCGAGGGCAGCCAACTTGTGATCAGCAGCCAGCTTCCTCGCCGTCCCGAGAGGATGTGGGGTGTGGATGTGTTGTGAGTGTGGATGGAACAGGTGACACAGATTTCCTGCCTGATGCTTTCTTCCGTCCCGATGATTATCTTTACAAAGGAAAGCCGCCTCCCCCGGCCCTCAGGTCACCTCCAGCGAGGCCGGGGACACGCGGTCGCACTCGGCTCGAGAACGCAGGCTGTGCCACTGCTCCACGGCCGTGCGGTGCGTGTTGAGCATGCGGCGCCAGTGGTTGGATTCCGAGGGCCCCGAAGAGTACTGGCCGATGACAATCCTTCCAATGAAGTCATTGCTGCTCTTCATGTGGTGGCCGAACACTAGGAGCAGAGGGGCGGGAACAAGCGCAGCGTTAGTCTGCACAGGCCTCCGGGCAAACGGGGCGTCACGCTGAGACGCTTCTGCTGCTTCTAACGGTCGTCCCGACTCCCTCCTCTCAGCCTCCCAGGAATCTGCTCCAGAACTGGGCTCCCCGCCGCCCCTCGGAAGGCGGCGCGCTCCTGCCTGCCTGCCTTGCCGGCTGTGCCCTCTGCCAGGGAGCCCCCCACCCCGCTCCCCAGGCAACTTGCAGCCCGTTTGACATCCTATCCTCGCCAAAGTGCTTACCGAGTAGGAAAACTGGAGAGTTTCAGGGGACGACAGCCAGCACTGGGGTCCATGGAGTGATTAACGCAGAATTTCTTAATCATGGCCCTGTTGACCTTGGGGTGGGATCATTCTTTGTGGTGGGGCTGTGCTGTGTAAGTGGGATGTGGAGGAGCATGCCTGGTCTCTCCCCACTAGATGCCAGGATCTCCCCTTCCCAGATGTCACAACCCGCAGTGTCTCCAGACACTGCCAATATCCTCTTGGAGGGCAGGATAATTCATCCTGGAGGACAACCACTAGGGTAAACTGTGGGCCATGGGCCAGGCATCCGAGGTGAATCTTGCTCTGGCATTTGACTAGCTCTGGGACCCAAGAGGAGAGGAGGAACCTCTCCAAGACTCAGTTTCCTGGCTGGTTCAACGAAATATACATAAAACAGAGAAAAGCCAGGAGAGGTGGAAGAACATTTTTAAGAAAGGAAGGAAGAGGAGGAAGGAGCACTTTTACTTGTTTATTTTCGGTTGTTCCCCCTGGCCCTGGGCTTGAACCCCAGGTCCTTGGCCTTTACATGGTCTGCACTCCAGCTGCCGGTTTAGCACCTGAGCTGCCAGGGCATACCTCAGCGGAATTTTTTTTAGAGGAAAGAAGAAGGCCGGAATGAAGGAAAGTAGGCAGGCAGGCAAAGAGTGGAGGACAAAGCATTATTCATATATTTATCCAGTTGTTAATTTTGGGGGCTTCCCCACTGCCCCAGGTCTCAAACCTGGGTCAGCTCAGCCTTAACAAGTGAGTCACCAGGGTGCACCTCAATGGAATCTTTTTTCTTTCATTTTTAAAAATTTTATTTTTATTTAGTTGTTCACAAGGGTTGTTCCCCCACCGCCCCCGCCGCAGACGTGGTACTTGAAACCAGGGGTGCGTGGCCTGCATTCCTTTGGAGGCAATTGACTTAAGCACTACTCCACTAGGGTGTGACTCAATAAAATCTTAAAGGCACTTTATTTCACAAGTCATTGTAAGGTTTTAATGAGAAAATGTCTGCAAAGCATTCAGCACACAAACCTGCCACTTGATAACTGCTCAATTAATGTTCTACTGCTCTGTTCTACACCCCTGTGGCTCAGGCAGCTGAGAAGCTGGTTTGAGAACCACATCAAGTCCATGGACCAGGGTTTGTGACCTGGGGCCAGGGTGGAAAAGCTAAATAAAAGGATGAATGAATAAACAAAGATACTTTTTCCTCTTCTTAATTCCTTCCTCTTTTAAAAAATAATATTATACTGCTCCTTCGATTCTAAATTTCTGTCTGCTGATCTTTGATAAGAGAGGTCTCATATTTTCTCTATTCCAGGCAAAGAGGGCAAGTTTCCTGCATGCAGTGGTAAAGGCGATTTCTTCTACTCCTTTGGAAGGCTTCTCTGTTAATTCTCATGCAAGCTTAATTTGCGTCTTTCAAGCCTAATGAGACGGTTAGCTTGATTTATCTTCCCAGCCAAGTTCCACCTAATTCTTTATCTGCACGTGGGAAGTCCAGGCCTGCCATCTTGCTAACAGGAAAGCAGGCTGTGTCTGTTATAAGTGAAGCACCACAGAACGGGAACTATCACAGCTTCACCCAGCGTGAGCCCAGCAAAGGCGGTCTGGATCCCAGGAGGGCTGCCGCTGATCAAATAAACCAGCTAAAATATGCAGCGGAAAAGAGAGTTTGAATGCTAACGAGCCTGTGCTCTCTCTGTGGGGTTCACATCGAGAATCCTAAGTGATAATAAAAGTGGGGGGAAAAGAAAGTGGAAAAACAAAACCAAAATTCCCATCCATTATCTAACACCCACCATGACCTGGGGGGAACTAGGCTCCGGGAACCACCGCCTCAATCAAGTGTCTGGTAACTGTCAGCTCTGTGGATACAAATTCGACCATGTGTACTTTTTGTACATTTTGGTAAAATGCTGGGTAGGC
Source organism: Solenodon paradoxus (assembly GCA_004363575.1). Classification (NCBI taxonomy): domain Eukaryota; kingdom Metazoa; phylum Chordata; class Mammalia; order Eulipotyphla; family Solenodontidae; genus Solenodon; species Solenodon paradoxus. The sequence continues at coordinate 11,252 of RJWH01008240.1, forward strand.
CCTGAAGGGTTTTGTTTACACGAACATCCCTACAGAAGGGAGAAGACGAGGAATGGAATCTGCTTAATGAAAGAAACGGCTAAGGAGCTTTCTGATTTGAAAAAAAAAATGTAATAGGTGAAACTCTGGACTCTCTGAGGACCCTATTAAGAGGGCAACATAAAGGCTTAATGTCACCACAGGAGAAATTACCAGAGTCTCCTTCCCAGTTGGAGACTTCTCCAATCTAAGGCAAGATACTATTAGGAGAAAGTTTCAGACCCTCTGTGGTTTTCTTCCCCTGAGGGCAAATTGTTCTATTTTCCTCTGTTTCTCCAAAGTAGAAGAATGCAAATGCAGAAACGTCCTGTTAATGAGTAGAGTCCGACTTTCTGGTGAAGGAAGCAGAGGAAATCCTTGCTTGAAGAAAGGACCTCTCAAACCCTTTTCTGCACTGTTGCTCAAAGAGGAAAGTGGCTCAACCTTTGCGGGAAAGTCACGCCTCAAAATAAAAGTGTCAGAGCTGGGAACTCCTGGAAACCTGCTTCTGGGAATCAGCCCCATAGAATTATCTGCACAGATGGACCAGGACACACATACAGGGTATTATTAGAGCAGGCAGTTAGGTGGACAGGAGCTGGGGTCAGGCAAGTGACATGAGGAGACCAGAGGCCACAAAATGGCAACGGCCCTGTGGGCAGAAAAGAATGGTGTGGGCAAGAGGCAGAAAGAAACTTGAGGCCAGGAATGTGGCAGGGAACTTTGAGGAAAGGAGACTGAAACCACAGTAGTTATGTGAAATATCTGAGAGGTGCCATCTTCAACAGCCCAACAGACAGGCCCCGAGGTAGAGAGAGGGGACCCCGGAGGACTCCAAACTCCGCCTCTCCGAGTAGCTGAAGCTGCCCATCCAGACCCCTCCCAAAGGTACCTTCCTATTGTCTGTTAAACTCTGGCTCGATTTTCCTCCTCCTGTCTGGTGTTCTGAATTCTCTCTCATGCTGGAGACAGGAACCGAGGACCACTCATCCATCCAGTAACAGCAGCTGACAGCAGGCTTGACAAAGTAGACTTCTGAAGGCAAATCTGGCCTGCCACCTGCTTTCTTGTAAGTAAGGTTTTACCCGCACCCAGTCACACCCATGTGCCACCTGAGGTCTGTTCTCGTGAAACAGCAATAGTGTGGAGTAGTTGTGACAGACACTGAGTGGCCCACAAAGTCTTAAATATTGACTCTCTGGCTCTCTGTGGAAAAGTTTGCTGATCCCTGCTCTAGAATATGACAAAAAAAATTAAAAATGCAAATAACAAAAATGTCCACGAGGAAGCACAGCTTGAGGGTGCTGATGCTGGGTCCATTCCCTTAGCCCATCCCCATCACTCTGGAGGTGACCGTGGCTTCTGAGGTGAATGTCCTACCTTGGGCATCCACAGCCTGCTGCCTGGGTCATGCCAGATGGTTTATCTAACAGGGTGAATTGTGGTGGGGCCTTGGCTCACTCAACATCAACTTGACCATTGAAGGGGCTGGAGACGAGGGTCAGTCACGACGGTGTTCGGCCCTCCCTGTGTGGCTGACTCCCGAGCAATGTCCTGCTCAGTCGGCTTGACTGTAACTTCCAGTCCTCTGCTGGGAGCATCAAGTCCTGTCCACACTACTCCAGTGGGAGAGGAGAGTTGGAAGCTCCTGCCTGGTCTCCCCTAGATTCTGTCCTAAGCATCTCCTCCCTTTTCTGATTTTAGTATGTATCCTTTTACTGTAATAAACTGTAACCATGAGTGGAACAGCTTTTATGAGTTCTGTGGGTCCTTCTAACAAATCACTGAATCTGATGGTGATCTAGGGGCCTCCAAGCTGCTGTGACTCACTCATCAAACATCCTGATTGGCCTGCTGTCCTTCCTCACTCTCATCGGTGCTCCCTGCCATCATCTCCCTAGTGGCCTCCTCACTCCTAAGTCATTGTCTCAGGATCAGCATTGGGGGAGGACAAACTAAGACTAAAGAGGATTAATTAAACAGGTTCTGATGTCACAATACCCTGGAGACCAATGTCACTGTTCAAAATGAAGTAGACTTACATATACAAATAGGAAAAAGCTCTAAGACATATTGCAGGAGACCAAAACAAAGTACAAAATAGTACATGCAAACACTATCTTTTTGTTTAAAAAATGTTAATATATGGAATAGAAACACAATATCTGGAGGAATATTCGTCAAACCATGTCCAGAGTGGGTCTCTTTCTACTTCCTGTAGTATGGACCCTCTAATTTCTAACGACAAGGACATATGATTTTTGAAAGAAAACAGAGGGGGAAAAAAAAAGTGTCTGTTAGAGAATCCACATCAAAATTGCCAGAAGGGAAAGAAGACCAAAAGGAAGTCTAATATCCTACGCTCCTCATCCTGATTTGCAAAGTAAGTTGGCTCAGTGAATCACTTGGCCGCTGAAAGGCGGACACTCTTAAGTGATTCAGTCTTTCTGAGGGGAAAACACCTGCTGCTGTGCCCTCTGAGTTACTGGCAGCCTTCAGAGTTACTGGCTTGAGCACTTGCAAAATCACTCTGTAAAGTAACAGCAATCTTAACTGTCTCTCAAAAACCCAGGATTTAAAATGCAGATTATAATAAGCTAAAGCTGAACAAAACGAATGACTTCCATTATGAAAGTCGCCGGGGAGAATATCAAGAGTTGCCATCTAACCCAGGGAGTAAACTCTATGGGGGATGTTGTTGGAGAGAAAAGGAATGAAGACTGGATACTCAGAAAGGAAAATCCAGAAAGGAGCGTAAGAGATGGTAGACCAGAAGCCTCTGCCCTTCCCACTTTATAGATAAGGAAACCAAATAAATCCCTGAGCTAGTGGTACACCTCACATTATCTGTAGTTGATAACCTGTAAAGGAAGCCAGTTCCTCAAAAGTAGATCCCTACATTTCTCTACTTCAGAAGGAATCACAACTAGAAATTTTGATGTAAGTCACCCCCAGATATTCTTATGGTCGTGGCGGGTGCATGTGATGTATTCGCTAGTATATAATGGGACAACACATTACTCCAATGACTTCAGTCAACTGAAGCAACTTCCTGACAAGCTATACAACCCAGAGAATGGCCAAAAAGCATCTAAACAGAATAGACGTCACTAAATCCAGGCACAAAACCATGGTGAGGACCCTCGGCCTTTCCCTAAGAAGTTATTTATTCCGCATGGAATTAGAGCTAATTCCAATAAACTTGGTCATCCGGTTTCCCCAGCTGGAAAAATTTAATTCATTTAGTGGTTTGTGACTTCCCAACAGATGCAAGAACTTAAAAAAAGGACAGTAAAATGAGCCATTTGATGAAGGAGCAAAGAGCCCTTATTCCTTCACAGATTGAGGAGACAGTCACTGTGTGAGCCATCACTCATCTTTACACTTCTGACTCTGAATCAGAAAGCTCAACCATCTGGTTCATGGGTCAAAGGAAGTGTGAGAAATCCTCAAACACAATTAAACTCTATTTAAAAACATTTTTTAAGGAAAAGTACAGGCAGGAATGAAGGCAAGTAGGCAGGCAGGAAGGCAGAGGAGGAAGCAGCATTTTATTTTATTTCCATTTTAGTTGTTCATACTGGTTACTTCCCTCCCTGGACCTGGGACTCGAACCCAGGGGTGTGCGGCCTGCGCAACTTCAGAGGCGATTGACCTAACTGCTAATCCAAGAGGGCGCGCCACACGGTGAAGACTTTAAAGTCTTGTTTAAAGTTTAAGGGGAAAGCATTTAGGAAGTGAAAAATGGACTCACACCAACATAAATTGGTGCCCCTGTCCTGAGGACCAGAGTAGAAGAGCTTCCTGGACAGGCATGAGCTCTGTACTAGTCCCCCATCTTCTCCCTCAACCTCCACGAACCTCCAGCAACCTGACGGCTACAGCCTCAGAGCATCATCCTCTGAGCAGACAGGCGAGTGATCAAAGTCCAGTGCCACCCTCAAGACAGAAATGGGACATGCCTGGTGCTTTCCATTTTCTGAAATCTTAGGCTCAGTGTATCTCTCAAGAATGATCTGACGTGCCCTGGCAGCCTGTGGTCTAGTGCAGCCTGGCAGCAGTCTCACATCCATCCCAGGTCCTGGTTCAAAACGCAGGGTGGCGGGGATAATCAATCTGCACTAAATAAAATAAACTGCTTCTGCCTCGAAAAAAAAAGAAAGAAAGAAAAGAAAAAAGTAATCCCCATGGTGGGGAAACACAGCTGGCAGGACAGATGCACAGTGAGAGCACCCCAGGGCTCAAGGACCAGGCATTGAAGGAAGACAGAGAGTAACTTGTCACATCGAGTACCTATTACATGTGCAGCCTGGGGCTAAACAATTCCTGGGAACGAACTCGCCCAGTTTGCATCTCTGGAGTGGGGTTTCTCGCCCTCGGTATTGCTGACATTTTGGGCCCTAGCATCCTGCGTTGTGGAGCCGTCCTGCGCATTGTAAGATGTTTAGCAACGTCTCTGGCCTCTACGTACTAATACCAGAAGCACCCCTCCCCCAGTGGTGATAGCCCAACCATCCCCAGACACAGTCAGACATCCCATGGGGACATAACCCGCCCCTCCATGTTGAGAACCACTGCTTTAAAGCACTTGGCATCACTGGGCCATTTTACAGCTGGGGAGACTGAGGCCCAGAGAGATGAAGGGAGATCACGCAGCACTCCAGTCAGCAGCCAGTTCTCTGAGTGCAGGGCCAAGTTGAGGCTTTCAGATGTTGATATTTGCTGTAAAAAAACGAATTCGTTCTTCCCCATCAAGAACTAAATTTTTCTGGTTGCTAATTTAGTTTGCCAAGGCAGAGGGTTCTGGAAGGGAAACTGGATGACTGAGCATGTGGGTGTGATAAACACTGCACATTAAAGGGAAAAAAAACCACCTCCGTCTTTGCCAATGGGTACAGACTTGACAGATTCCCAGTTTGCAAGTTTGGTTCACAAGTCGATGCCCCATCTATAGTGCTGGACCTGATGGCACAGCACAGTGATGTCCCTACTTTCTCACCGTCCTCTGAAATCCACCTCTCAGGGGCAAGACTGCTGCCCCCACTTTTGAAAAAATGCATGAAACCAGCAAGACCCATCCTGGGCTGTGGCAGTCCTCCCTAGCTTCTCCCCATGAGGGATCCCCACATTTCAGCGGGATGTTCATTAATCATCACAATCCTTGGAGGGACCCCAGGGCAGTCCACACAGTCCCCTGCCGCCTCCCCACTAGCCACTCTGATACACGTCAGCAAAGGTGGGACCCACGCTCTTGTCCATTTTTGCAAAACTTTCTCAGACTAGAGTACTTCCTCTTCTTTCTGAAACCTAGAAGCTGCCTCCAGTTTCTCTTCACAACCAGGTAGGACATCGCTCTTCCGTGGGCCTCAGTTTCCCCATTTGTACAATGGGTGGGTACCTGTGCAGTGGAAGGTACCTGTATGGTGGAAGGTACCTGTACGGTGGAAGGTACCTGTACGGTGGAAGGTCCCTTTCAGCTACGGCATTTCTTTGGTTCTAAGAAGCTTCATCCATGACTTAAGGGTGATGTTTTTCAAGTTTTGTTGGTTCATTTTGTGATTCATCGCAGCTGCTTTGGACAGAACTTCTTCTCGGTTGTTCTCCCTTCCAAGTCTTAATGACAGCGTACACAGCAGTGTCATCATCATGAAAACTTAGCCAGACTGAACCCCAACTTCTGTACACGAGGCACGAAGAATTTTAATTACTTTTTTTTTTTTTCACTTCACCCATCCGCAATCCTGTGTGTGTCCCCATTTTGCAGATGAGGAAGGAGAGGTTATGACGCTGGGAGCCCCGTCGGAACGGAAACTTAGAGCTTAGTGTCATTTCTCCTCCCGTCTCAGAAAGAAGTGAAGTCCTATGCACCTCCCCGCACCAAGTCCACTGATGTGTGACAAGGGGAGGATTAGGAGCAGAAAGATATTTGCGTGTGTGTCAGAAGGGACTGATCCTCAAGCTGACATGCAAGGGGAGGGAAACCAACAGTTCAAGATGGTGTTCAAAAATCCCTCAGGGGCTCGCCCTGGCAGAGTGGTGGCTGGGTGCAGCCCACGGGCATCCCAAGAACCCGGGTTCACACCCCGAGGCAGAAGGGAGCTAACAGGTTGAGAAACTGCATGAATATACGGAGTGTTTCTTCCTCCTCTCTTCCTGCCTGCCTGCTTGCCTTCATTCCTGCCTGCACCTTGCCTTTAAAAAACAAAATCCCTCAGGAAGGTGCCACCTTGGGAGGTCCCACGCAGCCCTCCAGGGCCCAGCATCTGAATGGTGGGCTGCATCTCAGGTGAGCAGAGGAGGAAGCTGTGTGTTTAGGGAAAAGTAACAGCAGCACCAAACGCTGACATAGTGCTTCCATGTGGTCCCAACCACACAACTACCCCACACAATTTGCCAGGTGACTATAGCTGGCTGTTTTGCTCAGCTTTTGTTGTTGGTACATCGATGACCACCCCCCCCCAAAAAAAAATTCAATTCCTATGGAGATTGTGTGGCATTTCTATCGTCTCTCCATGCCTGCATACGTTGTTTTGCTTAAAGTCAGTCTCCCAGACCCCATTGGGGAGTTACTGAGGACTCCCTGCACTCTTATGAGGCTCTCCGGGGCACATAGGTCACCCATGGGCCTCACAGCCCACCTTCCTGAGGACAGAGCTGGAGACCCCTGGGATGGTCCCAGAAATGGGCTTGGGTGGTTGGGTGGGGCATGCAGGCCCCCAATACCTGGCAGTGATTGAAAAGGAAGATGTGGATTCCACGTGGGCACAACCCTTGGCTCATCTTCAGAGCCCTCACCCCGTTTAAAGGAGGAGGTCCTGGGTCGAGGCCCCCATACTCGGCTCCACAGATAATGCTGGTCTAGAATGAATCGTTGAATCCCTTGAATGCAACGGTTCTTAGGTAGAGACAATTTTGAACCCCACATGCAGCAACAGCTGGAGACATTTAGGGTGGTTTCAATGGGGGGTGTGTGTGTGTGTGAATGGCATCTAGTGGGTAGAGGCTGGGAAAACTACTAAACATCCTATTCTGCACATCCCAGTCCCACAATAAAAAATTCTCAGATCCTGAATGTCAACAAGTGCTGAGGATAGCACACCCTGGTGGCTTAGGGGTTGACAGCAATCCATGCACATCCCAAGGTCCCGGGTTCGTGTCCCGGGGCCAGTGGGAACAACCAGGGCGAACAACTAAACAAAACCAATAAATGCTCCCTCTCCTCTCTCTGCCTCCCTGCTTCTGCTCGCCGTCATTCCTGCCTGCACGTTTCCTTAGTGCTGAAGCTGTGGACCTCTGCTGCGAGGGAAAAACGTGGGTTGGGGTTTCCCTTCATTAATTCCTAATTCACTGCCACAACCACCACCAAAGGAAAGTCATTGAGGCCCAAGGGGATAGCTAATCTACAGGGAAGAGCTGGGGCTGGGGAGAGGGAGGGCATGAGCCCAGCTGAGCTAGAGGATTTGGGAACTCAACCCGGGAGCCAGTCCAAGCACATCCACTGGCCCAGTGGCTCGCTCCCCCAGGCGCATCCGCACACACCCCGGGCCACCGTTCAAGACCTGCAGCCAGGAAACAACCAAGAGGACCAGCTACCTACCTAACTAAATGCTTCTTCCTCTTCTCTCTTCCTGCCTGCACCTTTCCTTTAAAAAACAAAAATCCCAGAGGAAACTCAGGGTGAGAGAAAACTGGGGAGTGGAGCTTTGGAGAAATGCTGACATAGCTTATGAATTAGACCTCTTTCTCCTTCTTTAAGAGACAGAAGATTAAAATTTCTTTCCAGACTCCTTTGGACCACTTCTTTACGCTCCTGTGTGGAGGCAGCCATGTGGAGCCGGCGTTCTGGAAGGTGGCGTGGGCTGGGGCATCGCTTCAGAGTTTGTGAGTCACATGGTCCAGGAGGAAACAGTTGCAAGTGAGACTCTACAGAACTGTGCTTGTTGGGGATGAGCAACCAAAGCGTATTCCTGTGAATGAGGATCAACTTGTACACCTGTTTCAGCCCCGCTGGCATAGTGGTGGAGGAAATGTTCGCTACGAACCGTCTGCTGAGACACCCGCTGCAGCTTTAGGGGGATAATGAAGCAAATGTTCCCACCTCCATCTTCCAAAATCATTAGGAAAGTAAAGAAGACGTGTCGTGAACATGCAAATGCAGCCAGAGTATCCCCTACTATTTTCCTACTTACTAAAATGTGAGTAAGAGAATGAAAAATTGGCTCACAATGGTGAGAGGAGAAAACAGCAAAAAAGGTAATCAGTTACCACAAAAAAGTTGTGTTCATGTATCACAGCACTTCTTTTCATATTTATATATATACACACACGTGTATATATATACATAGACACACATGTCATTGGAAGATTAAGCAAAAATTCCAGGGCCCAGGTCTACACACAAGAGATTCTTGACGGGTAGGGCTGGGGGACTGGAGGCTGGTGTTTTTCAAATGCTCCCCATCTGATGGTCACGTGAATCCCAGTTAGACACTCGGCGCTGGGTGCAGATCAGAAGAACATCGAGTTGGGGTTGGTGGCCTACCTAGACTGTAGAAAGGGATTTTACCCTGCACTTTGCTCGCCTCAAATTAAACCTCCACGACCGAAACCATGCAGGCCTTGGGCGGGTGTGGAAAATACTGCCTGTTATGGGCAGACAGGTCCCAGAGAGAGGAAGGTGGGGGGGATCTGCCTTCATCCCAACCAGCAGGACCATGACCCTCAACCCTCAAGATGCAGACTCACTACGTTCCCAATCAGGTAACGGATTCTTCCCTGGGAAGAATGAATAAAGGAGGAAGAGAATAAATAAAACGGTGAAATAAATCAGAGAGTCCAGTGGTACTGGACTCTTTAGGGCAAGGGTTGGCAACTTTTCCCAGAAAGGGCCAGAGAGCAAATCTTTTAGGCTTCACAGGACACCGCCTGTCTGTGCCACCACCCTCCAGTGCAGCAGAAGGCAGCCACGGACAACACGTGCACACCTGGGTTGAGCTGGGTGACTTAATCAAATATCTGGTTTTGCTCTCTGCCCCCAGGTCCTAGCACCGAACTTACGAAATACTTGTAATGTCTTGAGTGACAGGGGTGCTATGGAGTGTCGTTTACTATTTGGTCTTAGTCCCCAGTTCACACAAGAGCATCTAAGACTCTCCGACTCTGGAGGGGGGGCGTCATCTAGCATGTTGATGAGATGACTGGCTGGGGCCTCTACACAGCTTTAAGATACAGAAAGCTTACTTCCAAGACTAGGGCATGAATAGAGGGTTGGAACTTTCAGTTCTACTCGCTCCCATCCTCTAGAGGGACTAGAGACTGGCCAGTGGTCCCACCCATCATGCTCACATCATGGTGCCTCCATACACACCCTCAGCCATAGGATTTGGGGACCTTTCAGACTGGCAAACGCATTCATGTGTCAGAAGGATGGCACACTTGACTCCACAGAGACACAAGCTCCTTTGCTTGGGGTCCACCCTTCCCGACACTGCTCTGCATGCCTCTTCATCCGGATGTTCCTCTACACAGCTCTATAATAAACCAGGAAATGTGAGTAAAGGCTTTCCCTCCTTTCTATTGTCACAAGTTTTTGAACCCGGGGAAGAGATCATGGGAGCCCCTATTTGCAACCAACTGGGAGAGAAGTGTGGGCCCCAGGGCCCCAGGGCTTGAGATCAGTGTCCAGAGCTGGGGCGAGCTTGTGGGAATGAGTCGTCACCCTGTGGGGTCTGCGCTAACTCTAGGTAGGTAATGTCAGCACCCAAGAAGGGGGCGCCCAGTACCATCCTGAGAGCTGGAGAGTATCTCAGTATGGGGGAGAAATCCACCCACTTGGTGTCAGAAGCAAAACAGACATTCCTTTCAGCTGTGTTCTAGTTAAATTTGCATTTACAAAACAGGGAGTGAGCCGTATTTCACCTGTCAACCCTGGTTTCCCAGCCTCTGATCTGTTTAGGGCAGAGATTCTCAAAGTGGGGTGACCGGACCCGCAGCTCCAGCATAGACTAAACCAGGGCGGGACCTTGGGGCCCCCTCAACAGACTGGGCCCGGGTAACTCAAATGCCCCTTTTGCCTGGTGCTGCAGACGGCCTTGACCTATTAACCACGGGACAGAGCTGGCAGTCGGGGAAATAGGAAAACCAAGAGCCAGCCTACTTCAGCATCACCTGGAACCTGTTAGAAATGCCAATTCACAGGCTCCACCACGGGCAGGAGTGACATTGTTGGGACGGGCAGTTAGGCCGTTATGAGCTGAGGCAGAGGAAAGACACCTACGAGTCACACGATGGTGACAGTCTCTGGCCGGCAAGAGTCAGGAAGAAGCTGCAGGAGCTGAGGAACGGAAAAGGAGACTTTTGAGACACTGAAACACCCAGAGGGCACCCAGAGGGGCCCTGTGAGCCAGCAGCCCCCAGATAACCCCCTGGGATAAGAAAAGTGGATTCAACTTGTTGCAGAGCAAGACCCAGATGCGCTTCCTCTCCGCCTCTTGGAGAAACAGACTGCCCGTCTGGATTTCTCTCCACATGTCCTTTCCTATCACTACCTATTAAGTTCTTACTAAACTCCATATTTCTGCCTGGCGATTCTGAATTCTTTTCACTAGCCAACAGGAAAAGAGCTGAGGTCTAAGTGTTCATTCACGGATGGTTCATTCATGCATTTGACAGCCCCGGCGGAATTGCTGGACTGTAGTAAAGGTGTATTCACTTTCATAAGGCACTGACATCCACTTTTCCAACATGGTTGTAACATCTTGTTTTCCTGCCAGAAATGTGTGAGAGCACCAGGTGCCTCATATCCTTGTCCAGACTTGGTGTTTTCAGTCTTTTAAACTTAGGTGCAGTCTTGGGTGGACCTGACTGGAGTTTTTCTTTGCTTTTCTGACGACAATTGGAGTAGAGAACCTTTTCCTACGTTCCCTTGTCTTCTGTGGATCATCTTGTGAAGTGTCTGTGCCAATCTTTTGACCACTTTTTATTGGGTGGTGGGTTGCTTTTATTGAATAATAAAAACTCTTTATATATTCTGGATACTGGTTCTTTGCTGGATATGTTTTGCAAAAAATTCTTCTCTGGGTATGCTGTGCTCTTTTATTAACAATGTCTTCAAAAAGCAACATTTTTACATCTTGATGAAGCCCATGTATTTTTTTTTTTTTTTTCACTTTAAAAAATCCCACACCCCAGGTTTTTGACGCCAACAACCCAAGTGGGACTGCTTGGCTAATGCCAATGAAGCAATGAAAACTAAAGACAAAACTGAGGCAGATCCAAGCAGAAGATCCATGGTGACCCATGGTTGTTTTTCTGTACTTTTCCATGTTTGAGTTATTACATAACACAGCACTAAAAATCAAAATGCTTTTGAAATGTTCTTCAAAGGTTAAAAAAGCGAATGACAAAAGCATCATCTCATAGCAGCTTAGCACTTAATAACTTTTAATGCTCACTAATTTCATCTTCATAAAAGCTATCTGCGGGGCTGGGACCCCCCAGGGTCACATCAGGGCTGAAACATTAGCCCAAGTCATCTGTTTCAGATGCATGCTTCAAGAAGACACAAAGGACTAAAATCTGTGCCACTTCTTTTTTCTTTCAGATTTTGACAACAGGTATTAACATGGACAAACATCAATGCTTTGCCCGAGCAACCCCACTGCTAGCATCTTAGGGGCTGGTATATCTGGACACGTGCAGAAAGAGATGTGTGACAATGCCGACTCCAACTATGCTTCTGGCTGCAAAACAAACTGAAACTAATCTCAGCATGACCACCAGGGGCTGATTCAGCACACCTTCAACTCATGGGCTTGTTGCAGCCAGTCAAAATCATGAGGGGGGCACCGTGGTTAGGTGGAAGTTAGGTCGGCTACCTCTGGCTGAATGCAGTCCACATACATCCCAAGGACCCGGGTTTGCGTCCCGGAGCCAGGGGGTACCACCAAGATGAACATGAAATAAAAATGAATGAAATGCTGCTAAAAAAACATAATCAGGGGACTCTACAGTCATGCATCAATTCACAATTCACAACAACTGACTTCATCGTTTTGTTTTTTAAAGAGAGAAAGGGAAGCAGAGGAGGAAGAAGCATTTAAAGAAGATTCAGTTGTTCATTTTGTTTTTTGACCCCGGCTCCAAGTCTTGAACAGGGGTCCTTGGGCTGCCTGTGGGCTGCACACCAGCATCTCAGCCATGGTTGAGCAGGCATCTCTCCAGTGTCCGGGACAAAGAAACCCACTGAGAGGCCAGAATGAGCAAGGATGGAAGAGGACCCCACCCTCAATCCCTCCACAGGCTGCCTCTCCCACCCCGATAAAATGAAGTAAAGTAACACTGGAAAGCAGGCACATCATGGAGACTCTGGTCCCAAGCCAGGGGGCCTGCCTCAAACTCAGGGTCCTACAGGGAATGGCCAAGAGTTAAGCTCCAAAGATGTCCCTTGCCCTGGTCAGTATGGAGAGGGAAGGTCAGCCCTTTGTCCATTCTGCTTATTCCTCATGCAACTGCATGCTTGCTCTTCCCTAGCGAACAGTGCTCTTGCCGAAGGCCGTCTCTAGAAATGACTGCCATTATAAGCCAATGGCATTCTGCCCTGCTTTGATGTGGGGGTGAGGGTTAGGCAGAAACCCAGGGAAGCAGTTTTCATGTCAACTTGCAAACTGGGAAAGAAAAAATGACACCCACGGAGCATCTGTTGTGAGCTCAGTGTCCTAAGTATCTACCCTGCCTTCGTGAAAGCAGGAGCTGCATCTGTTTCACTCCCTTTTGTTCTCAACCTTCAAGGTTCTTATGCACATAGTAGGTGCTCAATAATGCTCATCTTCTAAGCTCCTTACTGTGGCCCCTAGGTTCTGATCTCGTTGCCGAAGGCACTACTCCCCTCATTAAAGATGCTCTGGCCATTTCCACCTTCTTTCTCGCCTTTGAACAAGCCCCTTCCTGCCTCAGGGCCTTTGCACAGCCCAGTCCCTCCACCTAATGGTGCCCTTCCCCACCTTGGCACTGCTGGCCCTTTCTCAGTTTGCATTACCCAGTTTTAAACAATGCTCCCGGCCCATGCTTGCCTTGCTCTGTTTTACCTAAGTGTTTATTTCTTGTTCGTCTTATCCCAACTCACATGACAGGATGAATTATTTCTGGCTTTCTATTTCTCTAGCAACTAGCACAGCACCTGCACATAGTAGGGCTCAATAAATATTTGATGCTGTATAACCCAGCACCCAGGGACTGAGAATCCAGATTCAGGATCCAGACAACGGGGGTCCAAGGCCTTGGTGAAGTTACTGACCCGCTGGCTGCCTTGGTTTCCTCAAACAATGATAATGATTCCTATGGCATAGTGCGGTGTGAGCAGATGAGTGAATTCATCTGGAACATTTGGAGCTGGCACAGAAGACGCTCTATATGCATGTTTGCTATTATTATTATTATTATTATTATTATTATTATTATTATTATTATTATTATTATTATTATTATAACAATGAGTGGAAATGGGTCCTGTTCAAGATGATACAGCCACTGAGCACTGGGAACCTGGTTTTCTGATTTCTAAGTCAAAGCTAGTTCCGCGACAGCAAAGGTTCCTGGACAGGTAGGAAGAGGAGGCACTCAGCTGTCCCCGCAGGTCTAGGCATTTTAACAACAGAAGAGGAATCTTCTTGCTACTGAAAGTGATGTCGTCAGAGCAGCATGGGTGTGACCTGGTGCTTATTAGAAATACAGATGCCCAGGTCCCAGACTTACTGACTCCAAATCTACATCTCAACAAGGTCCCTGGTGGTTCCTACTCGGGTCGAAGTGCAGTGGTTAGAGGGGGCTGATTTGCAGCTGGACCCACACACTGCCCTTTCCTCAGCGTTAGAACCAAACAGCTTGAGCTGGAAATCTGGCTCAGCTGCCTACCAGCTGATGACTTTGTACACGCTGGTTAGCTACTTCCTGTGCTGTGAAGAATTCACCTTACCCGAAGACAGGTCTGCTCTTTCCCCTAGACTGCTGGGAGATGACCTCCAGATTCCTGGGTTGTCCCGAAAGACTGACTGTGTTTGCCTGGGGGCTCTGGTCACTGGACCTTCTAACAATAAGATCTATACGAGAGCTTTAAGGCCACAGTCTCAGGTCAGGGCCTGGGAGGACCTGACAGGTGGACCAGCAGTGGGCGCTGGAGCCTGAAGATCAGTCAGCAGAGTGTGAGTGATGGAGCCCCAACGAAAACTCTGGACACCAAAGTCTCGGGACATTTCTCTGGCTGGTAACACTCTGCACATATTATTACGTCTGGTGACCAGGAGGAGGTAACCCTGCCATGACTCCATAGAGAGAGACGACCAAAAGCTCCGTAACTGGACCCTTTCTGGACTGTGCCCTTCGCATCTCTTTCCTGAGGGGATTTTCACTTGTGTTCTTTGACTATCACAAAACGATGGTCTTCAGTAGTGTTTCCTGAGTTCTATGAGTTGTTCCAGTGAATTACTGAACCTCAAGGTGGTCGTAGGGACCCCGGATTTTCGGTCGACTCGTCTGAAGGGAGAGTGGCCCTGGTGACCCTTGAGCCTGCAGCTGGTGCCCGTGAGGTGAGGCCCGTCTTGTGTTCTAGCAGACTGTGCGGCTGACTCGACTCCTGGCACTTCCATTCTCTGAGCTTCCGCTTCCCCAGCTGGAAGGTCTCTGATGTCCGTCAGACCCTACAGGTTTGCTGCAGGACGAAGTGAAATAATGAGCACGTAGGGGGTTCACGGCAAATGCAGGTACCATGGTTCCCATTGCTTAGACAAGGAGTGGAGGCTCAGAGAGGTCAAGCACTTGTCCATAGTCACACGGACTTGAAAACCAGGTCAGGCTGACTTCAGCCACAGAGCTACCCTACGTCCTCATGACTTGCTAATGCTTTCTGGGAAGGGCAGGGCAGCGAAGAGCAGTGGTGGTCACTGAGCCGGGGGTCCAGCAACCTGATCAAGGGCTCAGGGGGGTCTTTGGTGAGTACATCGCTCATGCCCATCCTGATGATTCTCGCTGCTTCTCTCCTCTCCTTCTGGGACTCATGTGACAAGAATATTAGACTTCTGACATTGTATCAGGTTTAGGATATTCCTCTTTTCCCCTAATCTTTTCATTTTCTCTTACTCAGATTGATAATTTCTCTTGATCTTTCTCATAGTTCATGAATACTTCCTCTGACATCCCCATTCTGCTATGGACCACCCAGTATTTTATTTCTGTTGGTACACTTTTCCATTCCAAAATTTCCATTTGGCTCTTTTTATGCTGGTGTGTGAATATCCTATGAACATTCTTTCCAAAAGGGCTCACCCTTACTTCTTGCAGCACAGGTATGACGGCGGCTTTAAAATCTTTGACCGTCCCATACCTGGGGCGGCTGGTTCTATTTTCTTGAAGGTGGTGTCAGATTTTGCTGTTTCTTTGTAAGTCAGGTAATTCTGGATTACATGCTGGACATGTTGAATATGATGTTATGAGACTCTAGGTCATGTCTTCATCCGATTGGATAGGTCGATTTTTTTCAGTTGTAGCCGACAACACAGCTGGTGAGGCTCAGACTGCAAGTTCTAATCAGCCTTCTGTGTGCTGGTCTCCCAATCTCAGTTCTGTTTTCAAAGTCTCTGCAGTGCTGTTCATATTTGTCCCTCATGGGAGTGTCCCGCAGGGGCCAGTATAGGCGGTGCTGTGCCGCCTTGTAGTTCAGTTCTCGAAAAGTCTCTGATGTACTGGTTAGGGTCATACTCACTCACATGCAGTTCAGGAATGAGCCCAGGAGTCACACTCAGGTTTATGGAATCTGTTCTGGAGTTGTCTCCTCTGCAGTCTTCCCCACACTGGCTCCCTGGGGCCTGCTTTCATGGTCCTTCGGGTAGAACAGGGAGGCTTCTCTCTCCCCCGTCTACTTCTCCCTTCCCATGTGGGGGTCTGGGCCTGAAGCCACGTGCCTTCTGCCAGCTCCTCTTGCCAGCCCCAGGGAACTGCGGGAGCACAAACTGGGCTGGAGCTGTGGCTGGACTAGCACAGCTTTAGTGCCAGTGTCTGGCTCCAGGACACTGTACGAGCTGGCAGCTTTGGGATGATGGTGATTAGGTGAGGGAGATGCTGGAGAGACAACTAGGGGCAGTCGGGCTGAGCTATTAACCTCAAAAGTGGCGGCATTTCAATTTATACACACACATTGTGATTATTAAAACAACAGGTATAATTTTCCAAATGGCTCCTTCTGGGAAAGACAGGTTCACATGCTTAGCCTTTCATTTCCGTAATAGGAATGACTTGCTACATTTCACATGAGAAGTGGAGTCATTGGCTTCAAGTCCCACAGCTGGTTAACAGTAGGGTCAAAATTCAAACCCAAGTCTGTGTAATTCCAGGTCAGTTTAACAAAGGTAGGGTCTTTCAATCATAATCACCACTAGCACCAGCCCCACCGACCATCATTATCAACACATAGTTGGTATTTATTGATCACTAACTATATACAAGGAACAGTCTAATGTTTTTCATATGAAGTATTGAAACTGGAAGCTTATAACAGAGGAGGAAATTGAGGTTCAGAAAAGGCATGTCATTCGCCTAAGGTCACATATGCTTGCTACGTGATAAGGTACAATTTGAACCAAATTGTGTCTCATTCCAATCAGCACTCTGAATGGCCATGCAATGGTCTCTCCAGGGGCCTGGCTTCTCCCAAGCTGGCTCTGGTGCCTGGTAACACAGGCTGGGAGGGGAGAAGCTAGAGGCTGCAGAGAGCAGGAGTGGCTTGGGTGGGCTGGAGCCAGAGCTGGGGAACAATTTGTGCCCTGGAACAAATCCACAGCATCTCTCCTGCTCGAGGGGGTTTCTGGCTCTCACAGAAGGGTTATTCCCCTCTCAGCCTAGTTTCCTCTTCTCTCCTCTGCTGGAAGCTTCAGTGTCTCCAGTCCTGCTTCCCAAACCCTGACACTGGATCATGTCCTCTGGCGCCCTTCAACTCTAGGGTCTTCCCAGGCAGGAAGAGGCAGCCCTGTCTGCCCTATCTCACTGTCACGACTTCCCACCCATCTCATCTCCCCAGAGGATTCAATTAGCCTATTTGATGCAACAGCTGTGGAGAACTGGAGCAATTATGGAAAACAGACCAGGTGCCTTGGAACTCCTCTCAGGGACGGAGCTGGGAGGCCTCCAAGCAGACAGAGGGATGGGCGGGGAGGCAGAGCAGCAGAGGCAAATGCTTGCTAACCCAGGCTGTGCAAGGCAGTCACCTGGGAAGCTTTGGAAAATGAAGACATGCCCTCCCCCCAACTACAGATGCCCAGGCTGCCTCAGGTGCTCTGGGCTGTGGCGTGGGCATCAGAATTAAAAAAATTCCCATGTAAGGCAAGTCTTAGTGGCCCAGAGGTCTAGCACACCCTGGGCACAGTCCACAATCATCCCAAGGTCCCAGGTTCAAGACCCACAGCCAGAAGGAACAACCAATGTGAACAACTAAATAAAATAAAGTGCTTTTTTCCTTCTCTCTCTCCCTGCCTGCCTGCCTGCCTACCTACGTGCCTTTATTCTTGCCTGTACCTTTCCTTTCAAAACAAAATTCCCATGTAGTAGGAATGCACAGATGGGGTGAGGAAAGCTATGATATGCAGACATAAGGACCATTGCTGGAAACCTGGATTCTTCCCAGCACATGTGGAATGAGTGCTGCTCGCCTTGATGCCCTTCCTGGGTCTCCTACATATCTGCTTCCCAAAGCAAGGGCTTCAGATCCTCACACTGGGGTCATCGGGGCGCTGGCAGAAATGCAGAATCCCAGACGCGAGGCAGCAGACCAGTCAGCACCTGCATTCTAACAAATCCAGGGGAGGTGCTCAGGCATGTTATAGTGAGAGGCTCCAGGCTCCCCTTCGCTGGAGATACTAAGAGCTGGCAAAGAGCCAGGAGACAGGTCATTGGCCTGATTTCTCATCTCGGGTGTTCTAAGGCTGCCTACCACTGATTGTCACAGATGGGTCCCTTTCACACTGTGCCTGTGTCAACTCCTGCAGATGCTTTGAGAAACAGGACAGCTGGACAGCAAGACAGCTGATGCCTGGCAGCCCAGGAGCTCCCAGATTGGAGTCCAAAGTTAGCTAGCAGACCTCAGTTTCCCTTCAGGGCTGGAGCCCTGCCTGACCTCTCTCCGTCTGCTACAAGCTTCAGTTCTCAGCTCACGTCACCTCTTCTTGTTCCCCAGACTAGGGCGGGCATGCGGCAAATGCCGCCTCTCTCCTGCCGAGCCCTGGGCCAAATTACTGGTGTGCGCTGGACCAATCTGTCTGTCCGCCGGCCAGAATCAAGCTCCATGAGAAGCCGGGCCATGAATGTCAGCTTCTGTGTTGAATATGTAGCACTTAGACAGTGCCAGGCACTCTGTGGGGAAGGACACCCAGCCACCTCATGCGGCTGCCACCCACAGAAACATGGTCTCCCTGCTCCCAGGTAGGAGGCAAGGAACCTTCCCCCAGACAAGAGGCCCTTGCCTAAGTTCGCCAAATGACTATGTTCTCAATGCTTTTCAGAAGGGGGGAAGTCCCAAGTGCTCAGGGGGGCCTTGGGGGCCAAGGATACAGGAGCAGGAGACAAGGTTTAGTTCCTCTAACGTAGTGAGTTCCCCCAAATTCCACCTCCAAGAAGAGAGAGTGTCTTCCTCTGATGCTGGGAGGGAGGAGGATGGGACCATGAGTCAACACCCAGCCTAAGTACATCTGAATAATGCTTCCTTTCCTTGGTGGGCTTTCCACAGACTCACAGATCGAAGCCAACAAAGTGGGGCGAATACTATGTGTGACCTAATTACAAAGCTTGCCTCCTTTCAGAAAAGTCTTAAGGTGGCAGCTGGCTACAAAAGCTGGTATCTTTAAGCAGTGATAATAGCTAATGTTTAAGGAGTGTTTCCTCTGAGCCAAACATCGTATAAGCCTGGACATCTATTAATCCACTTTGGACTTGACAACAAGCTACTGAATTAAGGACCATTGTCCTCATTTAATGATGAGGAAAGTGAGGTGAAGAGAGACCAAGGAAAGAGCCAAGATCACACAGGAGCAGCCAGTCGGCTGAAGAGCCTGCCCACTGTACTTACTCCCCAGGGCAGCGAACAAAGGAAGGGGCCTTCTCAGCAAGCAGAGTCTGCCTGCGGCCAGGCCCTAACATCCAGCGGCACTCAGCACTGCTCGGGTCTGCGGAGGCCAAGATGCATCTCTTGTCTTCTTTCACACTGATTTTTGCTTCTCTTGGCCCCAGGTCTCGAACCTGGTTCCTTAGGCTTTATGTAGCCTACACCTTAGTCGCCTGAGCCACAGGGATGTACCTCAGGCTACATTTCTTGACTTTTTTTCTTTATAGAAATATTTTATTGTATTTATTTATTTTTGTTTGCTCTGGCCCTAGTCTCGAACCTGGGTCTTTAAACTTTGCGTTGCCTGCATCTTAGCCACTGAGCTGTAAGGGTGAAGCTCAAACCATGTTTATTTTCCTTTTCTTTAAATTGGGGCAAAGTGGGCATGCCTTGGTGGCCTAGCACAGCCTGGGAACAGTCCCACATACATCCCAGGGTGCCAAGTTCAAGACCTGTGGCCGGGAAAACAACCAACGTGAACAACTAAATAAAAATAAGAAAAGTACTTTTTCCTTCTCTTTCTTCCTGTCTGCCTATTCGCTTTCACTCCTGCCTGCACCTGTCCTTTAAAAACATTGTGGAAAAATACTGGCAACAATGGCGCATTTTAAAGTCTACGGTTCAAGCACACTCACACTGTGACGGGACCATCACCTCCATCCATCTCAGAGCTCTATTCATCTTCCCAAACTGAAACCCGGCACCCATTCAACAGCAGTCCATTCTCCTCTTCCCCTGAAAATCTCTATTTTTTCTATCACTGACCATAACCACTCCTGGTACCTCACATAGATGGAATTACATAGTATTTGTCCTTTTGTATTTCACTTAGCAAGGAGTATGTGACACAATTTTCTTCCTTTTAAGGCTGAATAGCACTCCTTCATATGTACAGACCATTTTTCGTGCGTTCACTCATTCACTGATTGACATGGGGGTTGCTTCCCTCTTTGGGCTCTTGCGAGTGGTGCTTCTGTGAATATGGGTGTGCAAATATCTGTGTGAGCCCTGCTTTCAGTTCTTTTGCTTTATACCCAGAAGTGGAATTGCTGAATCATACAGTAATTCTATTTTTAACTTTATTTTATCAAGCTATGTTTCTTTTTTTTTCCACTTTTTTCTTCCTACTTCCAAAAAATCTCACATAACTTCAATGGCTAACTTTACTTTGGTTCAATAAACCTTCCTGGAATTCCTGGAAGGCCCCTGTCCTGCTCTGTTCTCAAGAGTTTAAAAAAAAAAAGCACATTTCTGGCTTGTCCTGATGGAATAGCAGTTAGGTCAGTTGCCTCTGAAGGAGAGCAGACCATACAACCCTGGGTTTGAGTCAGGGGTAGGAGAGGAAGCAACCAGTGTGAACAACTAAATAATAATAAAATAAAGACGCTTCTTCCTCCTCTTTCTTCCTGCCTGCCTCCTACTCACCTTCATTCCTGTCTATACCTTTCCATAAAATAAAGAAAAAGAAAATCACATTTCCCTCTCTTTTCTTTAAACTTCAAGTGCAGAAATCACCTGACTGAAAAACTGCGGGAGAACACTCATCCTCTGCAGGAAAAGAACTGCTCAGAAGCCCAGCCCACCAGCTAATTACAGGCTTTCCCCAGATTCTCAGGAAAAGCTGAAACTGCAGCTCAACCTTCCTTTTGTGATGAAGTGTTTGGAAACAAGTCAATGGGCTCGGTCTTGAATCCTTAGCCTGGAGATGACAGCTCCCCCCCCCACACACACACCTCCCGTAGAGAAACAAAGCAAATGAGAACCCTGGGGATTCGAATCCAGGAGAATTATAGCTTTACCTAGATACACACCGCCTCCATCCACATTGCTTTTATTATTCTCGCCAGTGTTCTTTATGTAAATACCACCTCAGCTGGGATTTCCATGCA
The DNA here is from genome assembly GCA_004363575.1 of Solenodon paradoxus. Taxonomy (NCBI): domain Eukaryota; kingdom Metazoa; phylum Chordata; class Mammalia; order Eulipotyphla; family Solenodontidae; genus Solenodon; species Solenodon paradoxus. Next base: position 32,300 of record RJWH01008240.1, read on the forward strand.
CAGCTGCGATTCTAAAACACTGACTGAATACTTGTAATATCTGAGATGCTTTAAATACAG
>RJWH01008241.1:0-32359 GCA_004363575.1 Solenodon paradoxus
GATGGAGACCCGGCTGCTGAGAGGACGCGGCGGGTCCAGGGCGCGTGACGATGCTCAGACGGAGCGCGGGGAGCTGGGTGGTGGGAGCGCTGGGCTCGAAGTGTGAAGGCGCGTCCTCCGTTCACTCCAGCTGCGCTGAGTGTGAAGTCGGCTGCGTTCAGTTCAGTGTCCCCTGTTTACACGTGCAGGGTGCCTTGTACCCCCGCTGACATTTCACGTCTGAGTAATCTGACTTCTCCGAGTCTTTTTTCCCCTTCTGTGATTGGGAACTTCTGAAATGTCTCTTTTCTTTTCTGTGACACCTGGTCTCTTTTGAATAGTTCTTTTGCTATGAGTTTGAGTCCACACCCTAAAACTTAAGTGATGCTAACTTTCTGACTATCGAGTTATTTGGGATGAGCAAGCAGAAATGAGCTTTTTCTGGTCCATTTTGTTTTTCGTTGGAGCACGTTAGTGCTCATTGTATGTGCACAGAAGTCTTTACTATGTGGAAAGCATATGCGTGAAGTGAAAGAAAAATGTAGAAAGACAAATGTAAACAAAACCAGATTGAAGCTTGTTTGTTATAATAGCTGAGAGTTCAACTTGGGGACCTATAATAATTTCAGCGATGGATTTTTTCCCCCATTTTTCGCAAATCCTGAGAACATCTTTAGGATCTCACACATTGCCATGTTTATTTGGCTGCTTGGTGGCAGGGAGGCTGGTGAGGATGGAACTTCTGACATTTCTTGACTTTCTTTTTTAAGTGACTTGCTGTGAAAAATACATAAAAATCACTTATGAGTTCATACCATAGGATAGTTAATTGTAATGAGCATTAAACTTGGAGCATGATAATTGTTTTTAATACTATTGATAATTGTGTAATCTTGACCAAAACATTTAACTTTTTTCCTTTTTAAAGAGGAAGGAAGGCAGGCAGGAATGAAGTAAGAGAGAGGAGGAAGAAGTGTTTTACTTATTTAATTGTTCATTTTAGTTTTTACCCCTAACTTGGACCATGAATACAGGTTCTTGGGCTCTATGTGGTCTGTGCCTCAGGCATGGGTTTAACACCTGAGCCACCAGAGTGCATACAAGATATGAAACTTTAAGGAGAATTCAAATATAATAGAGATAATACCGACAGTGCAAGTATTTTTTGAGCATCATAGATATTTTGTGCATTATAATCCCTGACACATAATCGATGCTCAAAAAAAGGTTGTTATGTTTTTATAAAATCAAAGATAAATCTACGAGGAATCTTAAATATCACCCAGATAATAAAACCAGTTCAGAACAATGAAGTGATTTCTCCTTACCGCCATTAGAATGTAAACTTGATAGTAGGGACTGTATTTTTTGTGTATAGAGCACAGTAATATACTTTAGATACTTGCGAACTACTGCTTGTTAAAGTACATTTCACACATCCAGTGTCAGATAATTTATCATTTTTATCTTGTTTAAAGTATTTTTGATAAAACTTTGAGAGTCACATAGCTCATAGATTGTATTAGTAAAAATGGAATTTCATGTTTTTCAGAATATCAATAGAAATGAAGAGGTTTTAGAAATATTTCATGTTGAAATATTCAGTATTAAAAAGTATTTAAGCAGGTATAATTAAACTATTTCATGTACCTTTTTAGCAAATGTCATCATATTCAAATGCCACTTGACGGTGAATTGCTTATTTTAGCCTGTTTTCTGTAGTCCTTTGCTGCCATGACGCCTACAGTGTCAACCAGTAGACTTGCTTTAGTTTTATAGTTGTTTTTTTTTTGTGGGGGAACAGTTATCATTGTTACAAAGTTTGAGATTTCATGAATTTTATTCTTTTGTAGAGATCTCTCAAAGAGCAAAATGAACATTTACATATTCATTTAAACAACTCATTCTATCTTACAAATGTGGATACACTGGACTGTTAGAAATATGGGATGCATTTAGGGATCTTAATTATCCTATCTTTCCTATGTCTCAAAATATTTTGCTATTTCATCAAGAAATTGTTTCATAATTAGCAGGTGATCTGAACTATGCAAAAGAAAAAAAGGCTGAAATAAGAAAATGGAGTGATCGAATTGCTTAAAGGCTGGCAAAAATTTTATCAACATGTGTAAGATAACAAATATTTTAGGTTTTTGCATTATATATGGTCTCTCCTTTAAATAGCCATTTAGTGATCTAAAAGTCATTCTTAGCTCTCAGATCATGCAAAAATAGGTTGTGGGCCAGATTTGACCTGAATAAAATGCCAACGCTGATTTGTAAAGATATATGTACCTGTATGCTCATTAAAAAGTCTAATAACCAAGACATGGGAACAGCTTAGGTATGTTCAATGGATGGATGGATAAAAGGTGAAGTGAATGTGTGTACACACACATGCACTGAAGTATTGCTGAGCCAAAAAAATGAAATCTGAAATCTTGCCATTTGCAATAACTTGAATGGATCTTGACAACATTATGTAAGTGAAATTAGTCAGACATAAAAAGACAAAGCTGTATGATTTCACTTATATGTGGAATTTTAAAATAGGCATAGAGACCAGAATAAAGGAAGGAGGTAGGAGGGGAGGGTGAAACAGGTCAAGGGCTTCAAGAGATACAAATGTCAATGTATGGTGATATTACCACAATGATATTATAGAGCAGAGATGAACATTTTACCAAGAGTTCAATCATGTACCTTAACTTTATATCGTGTTGGGTGGTAACTAGACAATGATTGTTTTGTTATATATGCAAATATTAAATTATGTTGTATACCCGAAATCAGTGTAATGTTATAGACAATTATACCTCAAACAATTTTAGATGCCCTAAATATAAGTCTGACCAAAAAAAACACACATAAGAAGCTCTGTAAACTCCCAAGTCAGATAAACCATACGCCAAGATACACCACAATCAAACTCATACAGACTCTTTTTTCAAACTTTTTAATATTTTATTGTAGTAATTTTGTTTCAGAAATCAAAGTAAATTCTTATGTGCAGTTTTCCCATTCCTGAGATGTATGTCAACACAACCTGCCCTCCAGATTCTCTGAGAATATTAAAAAAAATTGACTGACAGCTTTATTGAGAGATGAGGAAAGCCCACCTCCCCACCCCACACCAGTACTACAGCATTGGCTTAGTCTTGAGGCATCCAGGAGTCCTGCAGGCCCAGTGGGTGCGGCCCTGGTGTGATCATTCCTCACAACCCACTTCGTGCAAACATCCGGGTTCCACTGACTTTGATCTCTAGCCATCAATTCTCAGATGCATGAGTTCAGTGCAAAGCTAAGAGGAAGAAGAGTCCAAAGAAAATCTTGAGAGCAACAAGAGAAGCAGCTATATAAGTAACCACTGTTCCACCACTGTGTGCCGATTGGGCATACTGTGTATAAAGGTGCTGTCATATTAACAACAATGGAGTTACATGGGAGCAAAGTTTTTGTATACTATTGAAATTAAATTGGTTTTAATCTAAACTATATTGTTATAAATTAAAAATTGCAATCCCCAGTGTAACCACTGAAAAATAATATATAGTAAAGAAAATGATAAAGCATTTAAAATGGTATACTCACAAGTATCTTTGGCATGAAGTTTGACTATGATTAAAAGCAGAGATTTGCACAATGGATGAAGACTATAACCCAACCATTGATTCAAAGGCAGATCCATTGAACATAAAACTTGAAAGAAGATACATGCAAACATTAACCAAAGGAGAGCTAGAATCACCACTGAAATCAGATTCAATAGACTTAAAAATTTCAGTGAGAGATAAAGAAGTACATTATACAATGAAGAGGCACAAGAACAAAGCACTTACAAACTTACATGCTCGTCAACTGAACCGCAAAATCAATGAGGTGAAAACTGGAAGAAATAGTTCAAACAGATGGAAAAGTCAGTAAGCGCCTTGTAATAGTGACTAGAGCAACTAGATAGAAGAGCATGAAGAAAACAGAAGACTCCAGCAACACTAGACCAGCTAGACCTGCCAGGCCTGAGACCTGCCCACCCGCAGCCGAATGCACGGTCCTCTCAAGTTTACATGACGTTTCCTTGGTTAGAGCCCATGCTCACCCACGAAACTAGTATCAGTATATTTTGAGAGACTGAAATCATGCAATATGTATGAAAAAATCTTAAAGTAGTCATGCTCAGTGTGTTTTAAAAGCATAGTAAATTATGTATCTATTCATATACTTCAAAACTTAAGAAGAGTTTTAATATTTACAATGAATGTTCTAATTATTAGGAATGTGTGTTGTCCCAGATTTTTTTTCTTTAGTATAGGAGTAAATATTTTATGATCCTATAAAATCCAAAAATATTCATTGCATTTAAAAATTTTTATTAGACTAAGTTTTCTGGTATATCTTTAGTAGATTACTAAAATTGACACATATTCCCAAGTACAAGTTAACTGGCACAGTCTCCAAAGTCTACTTTTTTTATAAGGGGGAAGTTATTAAATATTTTTGTGAGTAAGCTGCAGATTTCTTTATTTTTTGATAACAGATATCAGTTGTTGACTGGGGTAACCTATGACATTTAGAAACATATTCTATGTTACTTTTTAATTATAATGGCAATTGAAAGATCTCCCTTTAGTGGAATAATCAGAAAATGTTAAAATTAGTTTTGAAAGTAGCCATTCTTTGTAGCAGTCAGCATAGATAATCTTTTATCTAATTGATGCTTATTAATTTTCCTCATTCTGTTAATTTCCATTTCTAGTTGCAGTAATTTTAATGAGTTTTTTTAAGTAGCAGCTCTTTTTTGGTAGGAAAAATTAATTTTCTAATTGTTTACATGGTAAAAACTAAATAGCTTTTAGTATTTATCTGAAAAGAGACACACTTAACTTTTTCGTGTATAGAGATTAGAGGTTCTTCACATATTTAGAAAGGAATTTGTATGAGTACAAGTTAAATTTGAAATACATGGCACATGTCCATTTCTTTCAGGAGAAGAAAGTCAGCACACTTTTGGAGCCATGAATATTGTCCAAACTCATCTGTTGCTCAGATTGGAATTTCAGTAGAATTGTTGGACAGTTTGGCTCAGAAGATACCTCTAGACAATGCTGCTGCATCCTCAGAGGACTCATTCACTCAGGTAATACAAGACGTTTTGTCATTTTTCTTAAAAAATGTTAAAATGAAGGCAGCCTTATGGTGTAAGTTACTGGAACTTCTGTGTATCTTAAGTTTTCTTACTCTAGTTATTTAAAAATTTGTAAATGTTTTGATGAGGCTTCTGTTTCATAGTGATAACTCAATGGGATTTTTTTAAGTTGGTTAAAATAATAACTCTCCCCCTTTCCCTCCCACAGTTAGTGCACTAGGCCGTGTGTGCAGCTGTGATCCTGATAAGCAAGATCCAACTTGTCATTCTGAAACTTAAAGAGAAATAATTTTATAAAGGTTGACTTTTCACTTCATATGGCAGAAATCTGAAAGGGAAAGTGATCTAGCAGACGTGTGGTAGTGTAGAGGGTGAGGAAGAAGTCTTATGTTTGAAGAATAACTGCAGGTCTTTGTGGATAGAATAGAGTGAGCAAGGGTGAGGTGGGTGATGAGGCTGGAGATTTGGGGGAGGTCAACGCAGGATCAGTCATACGGAACCTGATTGACTGTTATAAGTTCTTTGGTTTATATTCTGTTTGAAAGAGAAAACAAGAGAAACTTGAGCAGTAAAATAATATGATCTGACATTAAAATGATTATCTTTGTATTTTTGGAAAGGAATTGTAGTGAGGATAACATCAGATGGAATATCAGTTGGCAGCCTCTTGTAAAAATCTAGATGTGATGATAATGCTTGAACCAGGGGAAGATGGAGAGGAGAAGTGGAGGTGATGAAAAAGTAGTTGATTTCTGGAGATAAGGAATCAATAGTGTTTCATGGTCTGGGTCATGTTTGAGGTATGAGATAAAAAGAGAGCTCGACTGTGGCTCCAAGGACATCAGCTTAGAACCTGGAACACTGGAGTATTGGGAAAAGAACAGGAATGTGTTGGGAGTAGAATCAGGAGTTACATTTTGATCATATGATGTGAGATACCTATTATAAATTCAACTAGAAATGACAAGTCTAGCATTCAAGATAGTTGTGGGTTGGAGATATTTGGGAGTCGTCATTGTAGAGATGGTATTTAAAGTTGTTGAGAGAGCCTATGATCACTCGAGAAGTAACTGTGAGTAGAAAACTATGCCAGTGATTGAACTGGGGTCCATTTCAACTTTGAAAAGCTTAAGGAGGAGAAATAAAAGTATTGGCCTGAAGGAGAAGACCTGAAAAGTGTGTGGGAAATGTAGTGAAGACTTTTGTAAGAAGTGATCAATAGTATCATATTACTGACGTGTCATGTAAATATGAGGGCTAACAATCACCCATTGGACTAAGCAAAGTAGAACTTTGACAAGAGTTCACAGACGGAAAGGGAGTTTGTGTGAAAGAGAGGAGGACATGGAGATTGGTGATTATAGATTTTATAGATGATTGTTGGGGAGTGTTGTAAAGACATCAGGCAAGCGGTTTGGTTGCTTGATGGAGCTCTTGGGATAAATTGTTTTCCTCCTGTTTTTAGCAGAAGATACTCCATCATGTTTCACTGATGGGAATGAAGTACTAGAGAAAACTGATGATGCAAGAGTGTGGGGGAAATTGTTGAAATAGCGGTTTTGAGTAGGAAGTGAGCATATTTGGACATGATCTCTTTAGATAAGATAATGGACAGATGTAAGAAGTAGGTAAATGTGATGAGAATTTTGCAAGTTCTCTCTTGATTTAGTCTCAGTGAAATAGGAAGCAAGATCATCAGCTAAGATTGAGGGAAAAGAAGTATTGGAAATTTAAATAAAAAATATTATGGAGTAAGTACTGTAGAAGAAGAAGGTGAATGGATTAGGGAGCCTTTATGATTTGGCTGGGGAGCATCTGTTGACGGTTGTCATAAATTAATTAACTGATTGGTTGATTTTTTTTAAAGGAACAGTACAGGCAGGAATGAAGGCAAGTAGGCAGGCAGGTATACAGGCAAGAAGAGAGGAGGAAGCGCTACTGTATTCAGTTGTTTATCATTTTCTTTCCTCAGCTCAGGTCTTAAACCGGGACCTTGGGATGTGTGTGAACTGTGTCTGGTTTAAAGCATTGGGCCACCAGGGCATTCCTGTGGCCATGAATTTAAATACAGACTTGTGCATGAACTTTTGAGAATGGGTTGAATCAAGATGACAGTGTCTGGATCTTGAAGTGTTTTTCAGAATGTAAAAAATAAACTACTGTGCTGAAAATGCAACTTCTAAAACAATACTTAGATTGTTGTGATGTTATCCTGGGATAGAGGCAAGATGACTTTTTACTCTATATATTTGTTATTTATTAGATTTAATAAAATAAAATTTTTATTATACAACATATTTCTTTTAAATATTTTTATGAATTTTTTAAATATACAGCAAGTATATTCCGTAAATATTATGTACCTATTCTGTGCCAGGCATTTATGCGCTCTCTCTCTCTCTCTCTCTCTCTCTGGCTTGCTTTCGTTTTAAAAGAGGGAAGAAGGGAAAGGAGGAAGAACTATTAAGGAAGGAAGAGGAGGAAGAATCGTATTTATTTAGTGTTTATTTATGTTTTTCATCCCTGTCCCAAGTCTCAAATCATGGTCCCTGGGATATATGTGGTCCTCATGCCAGCGTTTCAACAGCCTGAGCTACAAGGGTGTACCCCAGTGCCAGGCATTTTCTAAGTACAAACAGATATGATTAGGTAGATAATATAAACTAATTTCTGTCCTTATAGAGCTCTTTTTATGGGGCATCTACTAAGACTTCCATGTGTCTTCCATCTAGATTCAACTTATATTTTGTCATGTTTGCTTCTAATTTAAACAATGAAGTGTTAAATATATTATGTATTACTCTCCATTTCTATTCCTTTTCTAGGTAAAAATCATGTATATATTCAGAAAATGTGTATATTATAATTTGAATATGTGTTTAAATATATTTTTAATTTATTCTCTACTTTTTTTTTGTTCTACTGTGGACTGACAATCTGGTTCTGTTTCATAGTGATAGTCAAGCTATTTTCTTTAATCATCAATGTAGAAATTCCTTTCATTTCTCTTCTGTGTTGAGTACCTTGTTTTCTGGTTCCTTTATTTTTTCTTATTGTTTATTTTCTCTTTTGTTTTAAAAACAGATATAAATGATATTGTATAAATTTCTAAAACCTGCTGTTGTCACTCAACATTGTATTTAAAATGTATCTGTATTGACACATGAACTAGATCTGGTTCTTGTATGCCACTGTATGTATGAGATTTTTTGTGTTTTTTTTCATATCCATATTGATAGACGTCTTTATACATTTCACCAGTATTATTCGTCAGACCTTAAATTTTGCTGAATCAGTGAGTGAAATTAGAATATCACTATTCTTTTGATTTGTATTTCTTGATTACTTGTGATACTGAGCATCTTTTCAAATTTTGACTGGCATTTTTTGCTTGCTTTTTTAAAAGAAAGGTGCAGGTAGGAATGAAAGGCAGGAAAGCAGGAAAGAAGAGGAAGAAGAAGCATTTATTTATTTTTTTATTTAGTTGTTCATCTCCTAATTCTCCCTGGCCCCAGAATGCAAACCCAGGTCCTTGGGATGGCAGTGGACCTAACCACTATGCCACCAGGGTGCCCCAACATTTGTTTTTTTCCTTTTATAGGGCTTGAGTGTTTACATACTTTGTCCAAATTACTCTTGTGTTATTTTTGACACTTTTAAGTTTTAGCATTTTGAGAAAAGATCTTTATGTGTTCTGGATAATAATCCTTAAATATAGTTTTCTTCTCGTATGTTTAACATTATTATTTATGGTATCTTTTACATACAGATATATTTTATGTAGATAAGATTATCAGTTATTTCCTTTATGATGTGTAGAGATTTTTATATTTGAGAAATCCTTCCCTATCCTGATATGTGAGGATGTTGTAGTCTCTTAGAGCTCTTGCAGTTTTAATATTTTGCTGCATGAATTGTTTGTATATGGTATGAGAAAGGATCAAAATTCATTTCTCCCCTGGGGAAAGGTAGGTGCCCTATCCTCGTTAATTGAATAATTAATACATTTTCTTCTTCTCTTTTCTTACTTTTAACTGAGTCATATCACCTTTGTTACATCATGTCACACATGCTTAGGTTTATTTCTGGACTCTTCTAGTCTCCTTAGTTTGTCTGTCCCTTTGCCAGTAAAGTCTTAATATCAGGTAGGTCAAGTCCCCTCTAATTATTAAAATAGACTTCGACTCATAATTTTTAAAATTATTGATATTTATTAAATCTTTTGTTCATAATGCTACATTTTCAGTAGCTACATAGAATTACATTGAGTATATATATCACAGCTTTTTTTATCATCTGTTTTTGGGCATTTAGCTTGAGCTGCTGTGAACATCAGGGTGGAGATTTTTTTCTGAGTAGAGATTTTGTGTCCTCAGGGTATATGCTCAAGCGTGGGATTGCTGCATCAAATGGCAGACCCATCTTTATTTGTTTGAACAATCTGCATGCTGTTTTCCAAAAAGGCTGCACAAATTTGCATTCCCACTGACAACGTTGGAGGGTTCATTTTATCTCCATACCTGCTCCAACACTTGCTATATCTAGCTTTTTTGATACAGACCCTTCTCACTGGTGTGATACAATGATGTATCTCATTGTAGTTTTTATTTGCATTTTTCTGATGATGAGTGATGTAAACATTTTTCAGGTGTATGCAGGCCCTCTGTGTGTCTTTTATTAGATAGCTGTCGTTTCAGTTCTTTTGTCCATTTTTTGAGTGGGTCATTTGCTTTTTTATTGTTGAGGTGTATGAACTCTATACATTTTGCAGATAAAGCTCTTATCTGATGTATGTTATGTGAATATCTTCTCCAATTCTCTGGCTTGTCTTTTTGTTTCAGTGGTGGTTTCCTTTCTTGTGCTGAAGCTCTTCAACTTGATGTAGTCCTAATTGCTTAGTTTTAATTTGACCTCCTATGCCATAGCTATTTCTTCCCTAAAGAGCTATTTGACATTGAGGTCATGGAATGTCTTTCCCACATTGTCTTTTAGGTATTTTATGGTTTCAGTTCTTGTGTCCAGGTCTTTATTCCATTTTGAATTAACTTTTGTCTATGGTGATAATGAGTAATATAGTTTCCTTTTCTTTTACATAAGTCTTTCCAGTTTTCCCAGCACCATTTGTTAAATAAACTTTCCTTTCGCCATGGTATGCTCTTGGTGCCTGTGTCATAGAGTAACCGTCCCTATAGGTGTGACTTTATTTCTGGGCTCTCAGTAGGATTCCACTTATCTGTGTGTCTGTTTTTTGTTCCAGTACCATACTGTTTTGATGATGATCACTCAGTAATATAGACTGAGGTCAGGAAATGTGATTCCCTCACTGTTCTTTTTTTTCCTTAAGATAGGTAGGCTATTTGAGGCTTTTTGTGATTCCATATAAACCTCAGTATTGTTTGCTTTTTTTCCTTAAAGATTGTCCCTTGGATTTTGGTGGGAATGGCATTGAAACTATATATTGCTTTGGATTGAATGACCATTTTTACTATATTAATTCTTCCAATCCATCAACATGGAATAATTTTCCATCTCTTTTTGTATTTATTTCTTTTGGTAAGGTCTGTAGTTTTCATTATAGAGGTCTTTCACATCCTTTGTTAAATTTATTCCCAGGTATTTGATCTTTCTTGGTGTTACTATGAAAGTATTTCTTTTTTTATTTCTTTTTCCTCTACTTCCTTACTTGTATATAGGAATGCTGCTGATATTTGTGTGTTGATTTTATATCCTGCCACTTCGCTGTATTTATTTATTGTTTCAAACACTTTTTCATGGAGTCTTTAGAGTTTTATATGTATAATATCATCTGCAAAAAAATATATAGTTGCAGACCTTCTGTTCCAATGTGCATTTTTTAATGTGCTTTTTTGGCCTTATTGCTCTGGCCAAGACTTCCAGAACTGTGTTGAACAGTAGTGGTGACAGTGGACAACCTTGTCTTGTTATAGATCTTGAAAAGGCTCTTAGCTTTTCACCATTGCGTATGATGTCAACTATGAGTTTGTCATATATTGCTTTTATTATGCTGTGCTATGTACCTTCTGTTCCTACTTTGGTGAGGGTCTTAATCATGAATGGGTGTTGAATCTTGTCAAATGCTTTTTTCGCATCTATTGAAATGATCCTATAGTTTTTAATTTTCAGTTTGTCGATGTCATGTATTATGTTGATTTCTTTGAATATGTTGAACCATCCTTGCATTCCTGCAGTAAAACCCTCTTGATTGTGGTGTGTAATTTTTTTGATGTGCTGTTGAATTCTATTTGCCAGGATTTTGGTGAGAAATTTTACATCTAGATTCACCAGTGATACTGGTCTGCAGTGTTCTTTTTTGGTTCTGTCTTTGTCTGATTTTGGAATATGGCTAATTTTGTCCTCGTAGAATGCATTTGGGAGTTTTCCCTCTTCAATTCTGTGCAAAAGTTTAAGGAGGATGGGAATTAGCTTTTCTTTGAATGTTTGCTAGAATTCATACCAAAGCCATCTGGACCTGGGCTTTTGTTTTTAGGGGGATTTTTTAATTACTGCTTCTATTTCTGTGCCTGTGATTGATCTGTTTAAGTTGTTTGTGTCCTTCAGTTTTGGGAAGTTATAGGATCCTAGAAGTCTGTCCATTTCTTGGTGACTGACAGATTTGTTAGCACATAAGTGTTGATAATCTCTCATAATCCATTGTATTTCTGTTATGCCAGTTTTAATCTCACCTTTCATTTCTGATTTTTGTTATAGGATTTTCTCTTTTTTAGTGAGAATTTTCCTTCGGCTTTCCTTTTGACTTAATAATTCTTCTCTTTCTAATTCCTTCAGGTGTGCGGTTAGGGATTTAATTTAGGCTCTCGATTTTTGATGTGCGCTTCTATGGCTATAAACGTTCCCCTCAGAACTGCTTTTGTCACATCCCATATGTTTTAGAAGTTCATTCGAAATTTTCTTTATTTCCAGATAAGTCTTAATTTCATCGATGAGCCAGAGGTTTTTCAGAAGTATGTTCAGTCTCCACATCTTTGAGGTTCTTCCAGCTTTGTTCTTTTGATTCATTTTAAATTTCAACCCCTGGTGGTCAGAGAAGATGTTTTCTATTATTTCAGTCTTACTAAATTTGCTGAGACCTGTTTTGTAGAATATGGTCTTTTCTTGAGAATGTTCCATGTACACTTGAGAAAAATGTGTCTGCCTGTTTGGTGGGAAGAGCACCCTGTGTGGGTCTGGCAGGTTCATGTGATCTCTCGTTTCAGTTAAGACCGTTGTATCTCAGCTGATATTCTGCCTGGATGATGTATATACTGGTGTCGGTGAAGTGCTGAGATTCATGCTTTTATTGTGTCACTATCAGTGTCTGCTCTTCGTTGTCGGTATTTGATTTATTTAGGTGGTTCTGAATTGGGTGCATACATGTGGATGCTGGTTAATTATTCTTGATGTATTACTCCCTTGACCATAATGTAATGTCCATTCTTGCCTCTTGATAATCTTTTTAGTTGGAAACTTGTTTTGTCGGGTATTAGTATTGCAGTTCCTAATTTCCTTTCGTCCCTATTGCTTGATATATTTTTCCATAGCCCTTGACTTCCAAACTGTGTTTGTCTTTGGATCTGATATGTCTTTCTTGTCTGCCTGATATCGATGGGTCCTGATATTTGATTCATCCAGCTACTCCATGTCTTTTGATTGGTGAGCTCATTCCATTTGCATTTAGGGTGGTGATTGAAATATAGGACTTTATTACTGTAATTTGAGCCTTTGCTCTCTGCTGTTTTTTTCTGCCCATTTATTAGTTTCCTTTTTAGGTTTATTTTTCCTTTAGATGGTTTAGTGCCTGTATTTTTCAGTGTTGTCTACTTTCTGGCTATGTGTCTCTTTAGAATTGATTTTTGCCTGGGTTGTCTCACTGTACTGCTCTCTGATAGACTTTTCTGTCCTGCTGTCATATTTATACAGCTTACCTGTTTTCGTTTCCCCCTTTTGCTTTTTGTATTCTGTCTTGTTGATCTCATCTTGGTTTCTTCTTTTGATTTCCATGCTTGAGAGTTGGTCTTTGTTTCGTTTTCCCTGTTATAGGGCCCCTTTCAAGATTTCTTCAATGGCAGACATATTGATAGTGAAATCCATTAATCTTTGTCATTAAAGACCTTTATTTCTTCATCATATTCAAATGATAATTTTGCAGGGTATTCTTGGCTGAAAGTTTTTGGTTTTTAGTATTTTGAATATGTTGTTCCATTCTCTCCTAGCCTATAGTGTTTTTGTTGAAAAATCTGATAATAGCCTGATGGCTGTGTCTTTGTAGGTTATGTGTTTCTTTTCTCTAGCAACCTTGAGTGGATTCTCTTTGTCATTGACCTTTGCTAGTTTTACTCTGATGTGTCCTGGAGAAGGTCTATATACATGAAAGAAATGTTGGCCTTCTCTCTGCTTCTTGAACAACTGTGGTTGCTTTTTGTTACAGCTTTGGTAAATTCTCTGCTATTACTTCTTTAAATAGATTTTCTATTCCTTTCTTTCTGTCCTTACCTTCTGAGACATCTGTTATCCTTATTTTTGTTCTTCTCAGTGTATCTGACATTTCTCATAGGGTGTCTTCCTTTTTTCTCAATCTCGTTTCCCTCTCTTTCTTAGGTCACCCCTGGTAACTTGTCTGCAGTGGCTGATATTTGTTCTGCTCCATGATTGAGTATGTTTGTAGAGCTTTCATATTTGTCTGCAATTACTTGATGGTATCTTTCATCTCTAGCGTTTCTGCTGTGACTTTCTTTATGACTTCAATCTCCTTGGTGAAGTAATCCCTTTTATCTATCATGTATTTTAAGGTCTTCCAATAGCCCCTGGGTAGTATTATAAGCCTCTTCTGTTTCATTCAGCTTTTTAATAACTAACCATTTGAACTCTTTATCTGTTAAGTTGTCCCAGTCTTTGTCGATTGTATTCTTCTTTGGTGAACAAATGGCATCTTCCTCTTCTTCAGGCCATCCACATGTTTTTGGGTGATTTAGATTTTGGCATGGCTTTCTTTCCTGCCTTCAGTTTAGCCCTGTGGCTTTCATTTTCTTTTACTTTAGGCTTCGTCCTGTGTGTATGATGCTGTGGCAGGTGCCAACACCTTGATTTCAGTTGGAGCGGGGCTGATTTTGCTCCCTAGGGTACCCTCCTCTGGTGGGTCACTGATGCCCTCTCTGGTTGATGGTTTTGCGGCTCTGCAGCCCAGGTGCATTCTGGGAAAACAGCTCTCACTTACCCGATGACATATTTTAGGGGTATTGTGAGTCTGGATCTCAGTTGAGGCACTATGGGTGACCTAGGGTCCTGAGGCTTAGTGGGTGCTTGCTTATGGTGTTACCTGAGCAGAATGTGGATGATGGCACAAGAGTCCAGAGGCCTAGTGAGTACTTCTTCCTGCCCTGAGGCCTGGCGGGCCAGTACTTGTTCGGGCCACTGCAGGTGGATCCGACGTCCAGTCCTGTGGTATGAAGGCCCTGGGTCACTGGAGACTGGCAAGCGCAGTGAAGCTGGGCAGGCACAGCTCACGGGCTCTTTCAGGCGAGTCTAGTGATCCAGGGTTCTGGGGAGCAGAGGCCTGGGGGTGCTGGAGCCTGGTGAGTAAAGTGAAGGCAGGCAGACCTGGCTTCCAGGTGGCCAGTAAGCCAGGGTCCCAAAGAATAGAGGCCTGGAGACTCCATACCAGACAGTACAGGGAGCTGTGATGGGTGTGTCGTAGGGCCTTTACCAGGCAGGTCTGGTCATCTGGGTCCTAGGAGCAAAGTCCTGGGGACGCTCGCTGGAGTTTAGTGAGCACAACAAAAAAGACTCATAATTTTAGTATCAGCTTTTACGTGCCATGAAGATCCTTATTTGAATTTAGTTAGAAATAATGTTAGGTTGTTCTGAGGAGGGTGGTACCTGAGGGAGGCATAGTGGAGTCTGAGGTAGAGATGACAAAATATTTTGAAGAAAAATCATTTTCCTTTTTTTCTCAAAATGAATGTTAGGGACTTAAAATATTTGATAATCAAAGAAATTCTCTGAGCTGTAAAGAAAGTACTAAAGGCAGATTGTTATGTTTGTGGCATGTGTCATGTTCTGATTTTATGTTTTCCCTTATCTTTCAGTATGAGGCTACAGAGTCGAACTTCAGGTCCTTAAAACCAACTCAGTGCAGGAACTTTTTCGTGAAGATGCTAAAGTCTCAGTGGAGCATGTAGCTTAATCTGTTCACCTTTTTATTAACTTTTCAGTCCACGCTGAAGATGTTGGGCAACTGCTACAGTTTTGCTTCATCATTTGCTCTTGCTCAGGCCCAGATGACACCAAGCCCATCTGAGATGTTTGTTCCAGCAAACGCGGTTCTGAAATGGTACGAGGCGTTTTACATCTCTAACACTAAGACTTTTTAGCAATCTTATATCTGTTTTGCCTGTGATGTATTTCTTTCCTTGACGTTTAAAAATGTTCTTTTATTGTATATATGCATTAACATTCACTTGCTGTTAAGAAGAATATACTATAGAGTTTATTTAGATCAGGAAAGGCTCTTTCTCTAAATCTTGTTATATAACAGCCATTTGAATTTATAAAGACAGGAGAATATGTTGTCTATGTTTAGAGACCACAATTAAGAATGTAAACATTTTAGATATTTACTTTTAAGTACCATGTGTGAGTACTTTTTTTGTCTTAAGTTTTCAGGTCTTGAAGTAAACGTGTATAAAGCATTATTTATTTTTACTATTCCCTGTACCATGAATGATTAATAAACCCACTGCCCTGTCATTCCTATGTTTTATGAATGTTTCGTACAGTTTTGAGTAGCCTAGTGATTGGGATATGCGTAGAGAGAGGAAGGTGGATTTGTTGAGAAGTGGCAGCAAATGTACCATGACTAGTACCAGAATGTTGAGATTTGCTGAAAGGGACTATGTGTCCTGAGGAAATTATCCTCGTGTACTCACCTCTGAAATGAGGAAGGAGGATTTATTTATTTTTAGGTTCCTTCTAGCTCTCAGATGTGTGTAGATAAACAAAAAGCTTTATTATGATTCATGCTCTCTAATGCAAACCAGTCATATATAACTCATTATGCTTGCCATCCTTTTATAAGAATAATTAAACTTCCAGATTAAGATTTATTTTAGCTTTTTAGAGATTACATGCAAAGTTGTTTGCTTTTTTATGTCATTTGACAGATTACAAAAGATCCTATTTTAATTTTCTGGTAAATATGTTTTTTCTTTTGTAGGTACGAAAATTTTCAAAGACAACTAGCACAGAACCCTCTCTTTTGGAAGACATAATTTGAAGAAAATAATTTTTAATAGATTTTGAAATTTGTCATGTTTTCAAGATAAATGACTCCATGTAAAAAGCACAAAATCAAAGGATCATGAAATCTAGGTTTAAAAGCTCCTTAGTATCTGTGAAGTTTAATTAGAATCTTTATAAAAACTTTAAAACATTGAATAATGAAAGTAGATTCTTCCTTAGTCACTTTTTCTCCCTTAAGCTTAAAGTATAATTTAGAGGGAAAGTATTTTGTTTTGGTTATCACTCATTTTTCAATAAAAAATGAAGCATTTTCACAATAGTGTGTCAAATGCCATTACCTTTGTGATCTTTTATTTGGTTTTGTAGTACTTTTCTAGAGTAGTTTACATAAAATCAACTGTCAAAATGAGGGGTCTTATTGAAATCATGTAAAATGCATTTTTATACTTGGAAAAATTTCAAGTATAGCTTATACTTAAGATTACATTTTTTCAATTAGCAAAAGTTGGGTGTCAGATTTTATATCTGCAAATTTTATACCTGCAGTTATTTCATATATGCAATATAGGTGTGAGTTAGGAGCTGGGCAGAAGCCTGGTATTGACATAAGCCATCCCTGGTGGGTTATAGATAATATGGGGAACATAAATATATTTTATTACAACAGGGTGACTCAATAATTGTTTCCTTGAAGTGGGTACAGTCCCAGTGAAGTTAAGTAATTACTGTATAGAAGTCTGGAAAAATCTTTGCAGAATATGACTAGTGCAGTGATAAGAGTGCCAACATTTCTTCCTTCTTCTGGGGAACTTAGTTCTGCTGACAGTGCTGGAAATGACTCTCAGAGAAATTTTGTTGATTTAGAGTTTCAATTTCTACAAAAAGATTGAGTTGGGCTACTGATATGATGACACTATAATCAGAAGCAATCTTGGGAGTAAGATGGACTCCTTAGGTGTTTAAAGGAACAGTAATAACTCTTCCAAAGCGGTGTGTGACAGACTCAGAGTATCTATGGTCTGAGAAAACTACTGAAAAGTTTTGCATGTCTTAAGGTGGCTGGAAAGACTATGGAGGAATAAGTAAAATGATAAAAAATAATATGTGAGAACACATTGGAAAATCTTCAGGCTGTCTCTAAGGGCTGCTAAACCAGAGCAAAAGAGGAAAAAGGAGCAAAAGTTTCAGAAAAAATAACATTTTTTTGCCTTGGGTGGAAGCTGTCCACCTTTTTATCTGTTTGACTTGAAAGTCTTATTAGTACTCTTGCCCTAAAGATGTTAGCTTTTAGAGGATTCCCAGCATTCACTGGCTTTAAGTCTCCTGATGGAGTGGTTATCCGGCCATCTGGAGAACGTACTTGTCATTTAGTTAGGAAACGTGCATCTAGGAATCATCATTGGATAGATTAGAGCTTTACAGCCTTTATGATTTTTTAATAGTATCTGACATGATAATTTTTCATTGAGTGCAGTTTTTTTTCTGATGTCTCTTCCGGAAGGTTGAATTTGCTAAAGATTGAGGATGTTACTTGTAGAATGGAGGAAAGTGAGATCCATATTGCATGTAAAATAATTTATAAAATTATTCTAAATTATTAGGAGACTACAAACATAGTATAGACAGTGTCACTTTTCTAGGCCTGTAATTCCATTAAGTATATCTTTTTGTAGACAGTCTTCGCATGAAGAAAACTTCTTTCATTTTACTTGAAATGTACAAGTCATTTGCGATGCTCTGAATGTGTGTCCCACAAAACTCGTGCTGAAATTCTGAGGTCAGTGTGATGGTATTAGAAGGTGGAACATTTGGGCAATGGTTCAGTCATGATGGTGGAACCCTTGTGAATGAGGTTAATGCCTTTATCAAAGAGACCAGAACAGAAGAGGTCAGAGAGAGAACCCAAGACAGACAGAAAAACAGGAAGCAAGAGCAGGAAGACAGATGATATGGTTATCACGGATGATCTAGGAGCAGATGGAAAAGCAAGTCGAGATAGTAGGAATGAAGACAGGAAGCCAGGTAAACCTAGAAGTAAAGACTGTGACAAGGACAAAGCGAAAAGTGAACAGAAGAAAAGGACAGAGATAGGGACCATGTAACAGGACTGAAAACTAAAGGTAAAATTTGCAGGCTGATTCAAGTTTACATTAAACAGTTGTTAAGTGTTGTATCTTAAAATCTTTACAATGACCTGCTAAGATTCTGCCATCTTCAAAATTTTTAATATTGGTGGCTTGCAGAGCAATAAATGTTGTCTTTTGGTGCAGAGTACTCTGTGCCATCATTCCTTAGTACCTACTAACTCCCTGTAATTTAATGTTTCCAAAAGTTTTGCGTGGCTGTATATTCAGAGATAAAAGAAAAAGGCCAGAGAATGCTCCCTTACCCCTTCTGCCATGTGAGGATACAGAGAGAATTCTGCAATGTGGAAGAAGTCCCTCTTCATCTTGGACTTTGAGCCTTCAGAACTGTAAGAAATTCTGTCTCTTTTTAAAATCTATCCACTCTGTGGTATATAACACAGCTTGAATGGATTAAAACAGACTGAAAAAAATTTAAGTAACAAATTTTCTTACGCAGAATTTAACCTAGGAAAGTTGAATTATTTTGATGTGACCATTATTTTTTCTTTTAAGTTGATTTTTTCAAAGAGTGCAAAATAATTTTGATTAATTCAAACTTAGAGAATGCCAAACAAGTTAATCACATTAAAAACATTCTTGAAAGCATAGTGTAATACCACTTAATATTATATTGTAACCTATAGAATTAGATGTTCTTAGATACTTTTTACTTCATTTACTTATTTAATTTTTCCCATTATCTGTCCTTCTGTCCCATTCCTTATATATTACCTTGACCAGAAAAATCTGAATCTCAGGTGAGTTTACCCCTAAGTGCCCTGTTAAAAGGCAACAGAGATGCAAAGTAAAATCCTGTAGCTACAGTCTCTAACTTCATTTTACCTGTCTGTGCTGTTCAACAATCTTAGGTTTCTAAGTAGAACCTTCTATCTTATTTACCACACTTTTTTTCCTCCTCTGAGTGCCTTTAAGATATTCTTCTGTTTTCAGCAGTTAGAAAATGATGTGCCCAGGTTTTTCTGTTTGTTTTCTTTGCTTTTTCTTTCCCATTAATTCTGCTTGGTGTTTTCTAAACTTCTTGGATCTGTCATTTGATGTCTTTAATTTTGGGAAATTCTTGACCATTAATTTCTTCCAAATTGTTCTGTATTATTCTGTTTTATCTCTGCAGTTCTAGTTACATGTGTTAGATCATACATATTGTCCCACAATTCTTTTCTCTTCTCACATTGTTTTCTCTTTAACTTTGGTTATTTTCAACAGATCTATATTTAAGTTCACTGATATTTTTCTTAGTTCTGTCAAGTGTACTGACTGATAAGGCAGTGAGGGCATTATTACTAGCTTTTAATTTCTAGACTTTGATTTGATTTTTTTCTTACAATTTCTGCTCTCTTCTGAAATTACCTATCTCTATCTGATCTTACGTGCTGTCCATCTTTTCCATTAGAATCTTTCACATATTCATCATTTATTTAAAACCCTGTCAATTCCAGCATATATTTAATATTTGAGTCTGGTACTGATGATTGCTTTGTTTCGTAGCAATGTATTGTTTCTTTCTTGCCCTTTTATAGTCTTTGTCATTCTATTGAAAATTAAACATATTCTTCAGGACTAGAGACCTAGGTAAATAGATTTTGTGCTTGAGAATAGGCACATCTTTCTATCTACTAGTGTGGGTTAGTATTTGGGCTGCATTAAAGGTGATGAAATGTCCAATAATGATTTGAATTCTAGGAGTATATTCTATTTTAAAAGAGAGACTCAATGAATATTTGTATTGCATAGGATAACTCCATGTGTTTCTTATTTAGAATTTTATTTTCTTAATATGCTTTGTGTACTGGGGTTTGAGAAAAATGGCAAAGATACTGGTAGATAAAATTCCTCAAATCTGGGGAGAATACAGAAGAAAAATAAAAAGAATAGACCACATGACTGCCTAGATCTGTTAAAAACTGAATGAATAATGAACTCTTAAAAAAAAAGCACAGGCCTGCCCTGGTGGAGTAGTAGTTTGTTCTGCTGCCGCTGAAGGAACATAGTCCACGTATATCCTAAAAACCTGGGTTTGAGTGTTGGGGGAACAACCAATGTGAACAACTAAATAAAAATAAAGTGTTTATTCCTCCTCTCTTTTCCTGCTTGCCTGCCTACTCACATTCATTGCTGCCTTTATCTTTCCTTTCAAACAAAACAGAAACAAACAAAAATAAAATACCACCAGGCCTATATGAGTTCACCGGTGAACTCTACTACACATTTAAGGAATAAATCATACACGTTATAATTTCTTAAAGAAGACAGCAGCAGAGAGAACACTACTTATCTCATTCTGAAACTTGCACCACCCTAATACCCAAACCAAAGACTTTATAAGAACTGGAATTAGAAATTTCTGGTGGGTGTGTTTATGACATCATAGTTGATGTAGAATAAACCAGCATGCCTAAAACTTAGATAGTATTGTAAAACAAGTTACCACGATTTAAAAGACTAGAAAAAAGAAACAGACCAGTAGCTCTCATGAACATAGATGCAATAATCCTCAATAAAATATTAGCAAATTAAATCCAATGATATGAAAAGAAATATATACCACAATCAAGTAGGATTTGTTTCAGATATACAAGACTGGTTCAACATTTGAAAATCAACATAATGTATCAATTGACTAAAGAAGTAAAATCACATGATCACATTAATAGATGCAGAAAAATGCATTTGACAGACTTCAACACATATTCATGACTAAAAACTCTCAGCAAAGTAGGTATAGAAAAGAATACCCTCAACTCAAAAAAGAACAGCTACAAAAAACCTGCAGCTATCATTATCCTAGAATCTTTCCTGATAAGATCAGGAACAGGCAAGGTTGACCCCTCTCACCATTCCTTTAAACATTGTACTGAAAATCCTAGTCAATGCAATAAGAAAAGGAAATAAAAGACATGCTGATTGGGTTGGAGCAATAAAACTTGTTTTCAGATAACATGATCATCTATGTAGAAAACAAAAGAATTGATGAAAAAATTGGAACCAATAAATTATTATTTCACAGTTGCAGGGTACAAAGCTAGTATACCAATGTCTTTCCTATATGCTAGAAATGAGAAAATGGAATTTGAAATTAGAAGCATATTCCTATTTAATAGCCCTCAAAATGAAATATTTAGGTATAAGTCTAACACATTATGAACAAAATATGTATCAGAAAAGCTACATAACTAAATAAATGGAGTGATAGTCCATGTTTATGAATAAGATGCGATGTTATCAAAATGCTAGTTCTTTCTAATGATGTATATATTTAAAGCAATACCAGTGAAAACTCAAGCATACTATTTTGGGGGTGTCAACAAACTTACTGTACAATTTATGCAGAGAGGCAAAAGTCCCAGAATAATCAATTTAATATTGAAGGAGAACAAAGTTGAAGTGACAGTACCCAAATTTGAATTTTCTTTAAAACTACATTAAACAGGACAGTGTGATATCGGTGAAAAACTAGATTGATGGAACATAATAGAGCCCATAAACATAAATGATCTTTGCATAAGGAGCAAAGGTAACATAAGGGAGCAAAGACACTCTCTTCAACACATGGTGTTGGAATCTAGACTCAGACCTGACATCCTTCACAAAAATAAGCTGAAATGAATCATAGACCTACATATAAAATGCAAAACTATAGAACTCCTAGAAGGTATCAGAAGGAAATTTAAATGACCTTGGGTGTGGTAATGATTCTTTAGATACAATTCCAGCAGCATGAATCGTGAATGAAAAGATTGACAAGCTGTCATCAGCCACTCAGTAGGGTTTTGTTATCTTCTTCCAAATAGTTTCTTTTCTGAGTACATATTAGACCTTCATAGAACTTCAAATTGTTGTTCACTAACAGATCAAATGCTTGTTCCAAAGTCATGAAATCTGAGACAGGAAGCAGTCATTCAACCTTTGGTCTAATTAACTCTCCTTTGCCCTGAACAAGAGCAAAATAAAACCTCTGTGAGTAGGATATTGAGATGTCAGGTGACAGGATATCTCAGATATTCTATATAGAATATACACACAAACTATATATATTCCAAGACAAATATATTTATCTTTTGGGCACATCACCTTTCAGCCCACAGCACATGGAAATTTTAGTTCCTCGTTTCTTTTTTGTCTGAATAGACTCACTGGTTGTCTGGTGTTCCCGCTGCTGTCCCCCACTTGTCTCTGCATGTCTTTAAATGGGTGTATATTCAGCTCTTCTGCCCATTTATTGTCATTTGTTTTTTGTTGTTACTGTCGTTGAGGTATATGAGCTCTTTATATATTCTTGTCTGATGTATGCTGTGTGAATATCGTCTCTCATTCAGTAAGTTGCCTTTTTGTTTTAGTGTTGGGTTTTTTGATTGCTATACAAAAGCTTTAGTTTGATATAGTTCCAGTTGTTCAGTTTTGCTTTAGTTTCATTTGCTGTAAGTGTCACTTCCCCAAAGACATCTTAGGGATTAAGATCAATGTCTAGGAGTGTTTATTCTACATTTTCCTCTATGGATCTTATGGTTTCAGGTCTTTTGTTCATATATTTGCCCCATTTTTGAATTAGCTTTTATGTATGGTGCTAATGAGTAATTTAGTTTCTTTGTTTCTTTTTGGGGTGTCTGGGTTTCCCAGAGCCATTGCTGAATAGACTTTCCTTCCTCCATTGTGTGCTCCTTTGTTATAGATTAACTGCCCATATATGTTTTATTTCTGGGTTCTCACTGTTATTTCACAGGTCTGTGTGTCTGTTTTTGTTCCAGCAATGTGCTGTTTTGAAGATGATCACTCTGTAGTATAGTGAAGTAAGGGAATATGATTTACCCACTGTTCTTTTTTTCCTGAGGATAGCTTTGGTTATCCTAGGTCTTTTGTGATTCCATACAAACTTCAGTATTGTCAGCACAGTGTTTTCAAAGGCACATGGAAATTTAGAAGAAAGGGACTGAGAAGGAAGAATGAGAAAAAAATGAAATGATGAAAAAGGGAGACAGTAAAAGAGCAGGAACATTCACTTAAAATACCTTTTTGAAAAAGACACAGACTGGCACATAATAAAAGTTTCAACAAAGTTTTGTTGGAGGATTGATTTTAAAACCAAATTCTTATCCCACCTGCCTGACTTTCTGGAGGTCAGTGTGCCCCACCTGCTCGACATGGAAGGACCCCCAACTCCACCTGCACCTCGGGAACTGCAAACCACAACTGTGACAACTAACAGTCCTTTGCCTGAACAAGGCAGAGAGGGCAAACCTTTCCAAAATTAAGTTTCCCTGAAAATAAAACACAAATGGCTGAAAGAGAAGAAGACACTAGGAACTCCTGAGAAGGTATTGAAGGACTCTGAATGGTACAACTTAACAGATGACAAATAATTCAGAGCAAAATGATTAAAAAGGTGAACAATGTGCAGAATAAACAATTAACTGCTCAAAGACAAATCTAAGGCCTCAGAAAGGAAGTGATTAGTTATAAGAACTAGTTCCCCAAAAAGATTCGGGCTATGCATAAAACCCAATCAGAAATTCTAGATTTGAAACATACAGTCAATGAATTCAACACAAACATGGAAATCTCCACAAGCAGGCTTAATCTGCAGAGAAATGAACCTAAGATGTTGAAGAGACAAAAAGAAAGAGACAACTCTCATGAAAAAGGAGAGAAGACTGAGTAAAACTAAAGAAACCTTGTGAGAAACATCAGATACCATAACAATACAAATATAAGGATAATCAGTATCCCAGAAGGTCATGAGGATGAAAAAGGTGCAGAACGTTTGTTTAAAAAAGTAATAGCAGGAAACTTCCTATACCCATTAAAGAGTAACCATGGAAACCCAAGAAACTAATCAAACACTCAGTGAACCAATAGAACACTAAATACAAGAGCACTAAACCAAGACACATCATCATAAAAGTAGCGAAAGATAATTATAAAGAAAAAATAGTAAAGGTTGTGAGAGAAAAGAGAAACATAACCTACAAAGAAACACTTATTAGGCTCTCATCAGATTTATCAGTACAGACCAGGAGGAGTAAAGCAACATATTCAAAATACTAAAAATGCAAAAACTCATGGCCAAGAATATCATGTAAAATTTTCATTCAAATATAATAAATAGCCTTCGATGTTAAACAGAAGTTAATGGTTTGTTCATCACCAAACTTGCCTTTAAAAAAGTTTAATCTGGAGGGATCACACTCTCAGACAAAGCAAGAGTGATCAAAATGGCATGGTACTAAAATAATAACAGAAGCAGAGATCAGTGGAATAGAACTGAATCACCAGAAACTGACTCACTCACAAATTTTCAGTTAATCTATGACCAAGGAACAGGAAGCATATGATGAAGAAAGTTTCTAAATAAATGGTGTTTGGCTAACTGAGCAGCCACATGCAAAAGAATGAAGTAGACCAGTCCCTAACCATTCACAGAAATCAGCTCAGTCAACTACAGAACTGGACCAAAAGCTATAAAATTCTTGGAAAACAATCTAAGACCTTCCATGACATCAGCCTTAGAGAGGGCTTTGGGGACTCAATTCCAGCATCAAGGGAAACAGAAATAAAAACAAATAATTGGAATCATATTAAACTGAAGAGCTGCTTCTTAGCAAGAGAAAAGACATCACCAAAACAAAAACACATCCTCTATCTGGGAGAAAAATCTTTGTATCCTCTGGCACCTTTGTCATAGATTAACTGTTCATCTAAGTGTGGTCCTTAGAGAAATTGGTCTCACTTTATTTCTGGACTCTCAATTTGATTCCACTGATTAATGTGTCTTTTTTCCCCAGTACCATACATTTTTGACAATGATCACACTGTTGTATAGCTTTTTATCTCTTAGTGATTTGCTAGGGGTATATTGATTTTGCTTATTTTTTCAAGAACAAGTTTCTTTGTTGACCCAGGGTTTGTTCAGAAGCATGTTGAAAGCATCTTTGTGGTTCTTCCAGTTTTGTTATTTGAGTTCATTTCTAGTTTCATTCCCTTATAGTCATAGACGATGCTTTCTATAATTTCAGTCTTGCTAAATTTGCTGACACTTGTTTTGGGTCCTAATATATGGTCTGTCCTTGAGAATGTTCTAGGCACACTCGAGATGAATATATACTCTTTTTTTGTTGAGTAGAACACCCTGTATATGTTGTCAGGCCATGTGATGTATTGTTTCCATTAGGTCCCTTAATTCTTTGTTGAGTTTCTGCCTAGATTATTTATTGATGAAAGTGGAGTATTGAATCCCCTAATATTGTGTTAATGTCTGTTTCTGTCTTTAGCCATGTTAATATTTGTTTTCTATATTTTGATGGCCCTGCATTGAGTGCATATACATTTATGATACTTATCTCTTCTTAGTGAATTACCTCCTTGATCATCATGTAGTGTCCATTTTTGCCTTGTGACACACTTTAGTTGGAAAATTTTCATCTGATATTTAGTATTACAGTTCCTAATTTCCTGTCATCACTGTTGCTTTGATATATTTTTCTGTAGTCCTTGACTTTCAACCTATGTTGTCTTTGGATCTGATATGTGTTTCTTATACGCATAATATTGACGGGTCCTGTTTTTTTCCATCTATCCATTTACTCTGTATCTTGATTGCTGAGTTCATTCCAGTCACATTTAACATGGTTATTGAAATGTAGGGCTTTGTTGACTTTTATTTGTCTTTGTTTTCTGTTGTTTTTCTCTGCCTATTGCTTCATTTCCTGTTTAAGTTTGCTTTTTCCTTTGGATGTTTTTCCATTGTCTAGTATATCATTTTTGTCTTCTTCCCAGCTATGTATCTCTTAGGATTGAGTTTTGTGCCTCTCCTGTGTATTGTCTCTAATTGGACTGATCTATGGTAGTTTTTTATGAGCTGATGCCATATCATAGTAATATATTT
Source organism: Solenodon paradoxus (assembly GCA_004363575.1). NCBI lineage: Eukaryota > Metazoa > Chordata > Mammalia > Eulipotyphla > Solenodontidae > Solenodon > Solenodon paradoxus. The sequence continues at coordinate 26,402 of RJWH01008241.1, forward strand.
GTGCAGGTTACATGTTTTTCTGTCCCTGATTAGTGTTTTTTTGTGCTCTCCTGTTGTTTTTATCTTTATTTCTGCTTTTGCTTTCCTGTTTATCACCATTCTTGAGGCTTGGTGGGTCTTTGTTTCATTTTCGCTTTTGTAAGTTCCATTTAAAGATTTCTTGAATGGCAGGCTTGGTGATAGAAAAATTTATTAACTTTTGTTTGTCATTAATGACCTTTCTTTCTCCATCATATTTGAATGATCATTTTGCAGGGTATAGTATTCTTGGCTGGTAGTTTTTGTCTTTTAGTATTTTAAATACATTGTCCCACTGTCTCCTGGCCTGTGGGACTTCTATTCAGAAATATGTGAAATATTGATGGGTATGTCTTCGTAGACTGTTTTTCATTTTTTAAGCAGCCTTGAGTAGTTTTTCTTTGTCGTAGACTTTTGCTGGTTTTACAGTAATGTGTCTGGAAGTAGATGTATTTACATTTAGAAATTTCAGTATTCTGTCTGTTTCTTGAATGTCCCTGGTTACTTTTTGTAACAGATTTGAAATTCTCCGCTATTGATTTGAAATTCTCCGCTATTGCCTCTTTAATTAGGTTTCCTGCTCCTTTCTGCCTCTTTTCTCCTTCAGGGACACTATTATCCTTATGTTTTTTGTTCTTGTAGTGTCTAATATTTCTTGTATGGTTTCTTCATTTTCCTCAGTGTTATGTCCCTCTGCTTTTATGTGAAGAGTTGCCTCTGTTATCTTGTCTTCAATTTCTGATACTCATTCCTCTGAAAGGTTGAACTTTCTTATGGAGTTTCTTTGTATGAAATTCCTTGACTATTTCATTTCAGCATTTTGCTGGGACTTTCTTCATGGCCTCAATTTCAGAAGATCTATCACTTCTGTAACTTCTTTTCTGAGGTCTTCCAGTTGCCTTTGAGTAGCTGTGTGTTCCTCTTGCATCTCATTCAGTTTTTATTTCGCTATCATTTTAAACTCTTTATCTGTTAAATTGTCCCAATCCATATCAATGGAGTTCTTTTCTGAGGAGCTCCTGGCATCTTGCTCTTTTGGGGCCATTTGTATTTGTTGGGGTGACCTAGATTTTGGCTTGACTTTCTTTTCTGCCTTAAATTTAGCGGTGTGTTTTCTTTTTCTTTTCTTTTTCTTTGACTTTAGATTTTTCCTAACTGTGTGATTATGTAACTGGTGCCAGCCCTTTGATTCAGTGGAGGTAGGGATGGTTCTGCTCTCTAGGATGCCCTCTTGTGATGGGCCACTGATGATGTTTCAGGTGGTGCTTGCAGGCTTCACAGCTCTCTTGAAGGGGAGGTTCATGGGCAACCTAGGTTCATTGCAGAAAGTGCAGTCTCAGGTTGCCTAATTATCAATTTTAGGATCTCTGGTCTGGATTGACATACCATAGGTGTCCTCAGGTCCTGAGTCTATCAGGTACTTGTTCCTGAAGGCTGCTAGTTAGGGCAGGGTCAATGGCCCATGAGTCCAGAGGCCTGGTGAGCACTGTTTCCAGGCACGGTAGTGCGGGCTGGGGGAGGGGAGGTTGATAGATCTGAAGCCTAGCATATGCTGGTCCTGATTTTGTCAGGGTGGGGCTGGGGAATCATCAATGGCACATGAGTGCCCAGAACCTGAAACTTAGTGTGCTCTGTTTCCAGGCCATGGCATGGCAGGGGAAAGGGGCTTGGGTACCTGAAGCTGGGTAAGGTCTGTGAACCTGGATGGGCCCAGGTCCTGGTCCCTGCGGGGCATGGTGGTCCTCAGGAGTAGAGATCTAGTTTCCCTGTAGGTGGGTGACTGCTGTGAAGCTGGCAGGCACAGGTCTGGTCTCTGCCGGGTGGAATGATGATCTGGGGTCCCTGGGAGCAGAGACTTAGGTTTCCCGAGCCCGGCAAACCTTGTGAAGTTCATACTGCCTGATCTTTTGATCTATAGAGGGCTCCAATTAAGGTTATATGCTCTCTGTGATGGGAACACTAGTGGTCCCTCAAGGTGTGCATTGTAAAGATTTTTCTTATTCTTACTTCCCCCATTGTCTAAATCTACTGGGATCTCTTCTGTTAGTATTTATCATCATAATTCCTATATATCAATAATAACTGAAGCTCAGAATATTTTTTCAGTCATACACATTATGTTAATACCAGATGTGAACACAAGTTTTCAAATGGCAAGTTCCTATTTTAGCTTATGTGAAATGGAAGAAACATACAAAATGTTTGTCAAAAAGACTGGTCAGGTAAGTACTTCTTAAATGATAACTTTGCGTTCATAAATAGATAATGTAATATATCTGGGTATAATTGTTGTATTTATTATTGAGGTCTCATCTACTAAATATGGGAAGTCCTATTGTATGACTTTAATCCTGCAGAGAGATCAGGCAGAATGGTGACAGTGTGCTTCTCAAGTACCTTGAAATGGTCTATTTGTGAGTAGTCTGACTTGAATTTTCCTGTATTTCTTCCCTGGAGGGCCTTCCATCTCTTAGTGTCAAAATATTCTCACTTGTCACATAACTAATTTACCTTTCTTCAATTGTGTTACAAATGTGTTGTTTCATCCATCCAGAGTTAGACAGTAGTCACTGGAAATGGCATTAATCACCCCATGGTCAGCCTCCCGAGGCTAGCATGTCTCCCTGTGTTTACTTGGGAACTTAATCACTCTCAGAAATTCCTCTGGTTAGTTGTCATCGGACATGTGGGTTATTGATATCATGTAAACAAATAAAAACTCCAGTTTATTACAATGCTAAGAATAGTCCGTAGACAATAAAGTCATCCTCTTATTCCAAGACTTTCATGGTCTTCTACATGTACCAAATCCATTCCAAGCCTTTTTACTTAACATTCAGACCAATCATCTCAGAAGTAATCTCCTTTTGTACTAACATTACACCATGATCTTAACTCCAACACAGGAGTTAGCATAGCTTTGTGATGGGATTGCAGTGCACAGACATTTAGATTGCACCAAAGCAAGTCTAAGCTGAAAGAAAATAATACTTCACTTTTAACCATTAGTGCTGTGTCACTTACGGTTCCATCATGGAATCAGAGCTCCTGTTAGTGATGGAGACTATGGGACTCATATGCACAAGCCCTTTTACGTAATTATAGGAAGTGGTTAAACAGTCTGTGCCTGGTATCGAACCTAATGTCAGCAGGGGCATTAGAGAGGAAGAAACAGTGGGCACAAAATGCAGGAGAGTGAGGGAAGATTGGAATTGGTGACAACAAGGACCCAACCAAGAAGGACAAAATAGAACCTGTGAGGACAAATTGGAAACTGCCTCTGTGTCTCATTACATACAGCCTCTGCCATATGAGAAACCTGACCTGCAGGGTAAGATGGTACCTTGGCCACACTCTGAACATTCATCTGCCTCTGGATTCAGAGAAACTGAAAGAAGGGATTGACAGGAACTGGTGAGCAGCAGGTCAGGCTTCTGGCTGAGATCTGCACAGTGAGCCAGCACATCAGTGGCTGGCCCTAAAGTGATCTGCAGAGCGTGAAAATGTCTGCTGCATTACTCATGCCTTTGAAATTTCACACACGTTTTCTGAAACCTAACCTAGGCTCATAGAAAAGTGAATTCTGGGAAATGCAGTTCCATCTTCACCCAATTGATACAATATGAAGTCATCACAAATCCACTGCTGTGTAAACACTTAAGCAAGGGACTGTCGATGTACATCCGGTTTATTTTCAGTCTGTCTCAATTCTCAAGTGCCTTTCATAGTGTAAAGCATCTCATAACGCCACGTTCACATCTACTATTTCCTTGAATTTTTGCAAGATTGCTGCCATAAACGTAAATCAACTGCATCACACCCTGAAGAAAATGATCCGATTCAACGCTGCAGAGCAAGTCTGGCTGCACTGGTTGTATGAGCAGGAGGTGGTCAGGCGCGGTGATCCTAAGAAGGGCTTTCTAGAGCAGTTTTGCTCATGTTTAATTTTCAGACATACCCTGACTTGGATTCTAATCCTGGATATAAACCTTCTTAATGAATAGTGGTAAATGGTGAATAAATGGATTGTATACTTCACTTTTATAGGGATTTTCTACAGTTTTATTTCTCTCAGCAGCTAACAAAGTGCTTGGCACAAATTAGATATTCACAATATGGGGTTAAATTATTTATTGCACATTTTTGCTCTGGCATTTTGTAATATAAAAATAAGAACAGTAGATGTTTTCTTTTTCAGTAGGTTTCCAAGGTGTCCTTCCTAGAAGCTGCTGAATACGGCAGGTGCTCTAGGGCTGCGGAGAAGAGTGACTGCCATTCAATGAGGTTTTGCAAGGCGAGTTGAAAGTTGCAGAAAAGTGTATGTACATTGAAGTTCTTTGGAAAATGTTGACCCGCTTTGTTTTGCACTATCTGTGCAAATTCCTGCACTTTGCTACTGTTTCTCTTTCTTGGTATCATATTTTAAATATTAAAGAATAATCCATGCTCCTAATAAGCAGTAAATAAAGGAGAAATATGAACATGTAACTTCTCGAAACTCCTCTCCTATGTCCATAATTTCACACTCCAAAAATATCCAGTGCTAACATGTTTTGTATATATGTCTTCATATGTTCTTATATTTACTAACATGTTTGTGTATGAATTTGCATGTAAATTTGCATATGTCTGTATGTTTGAAACAATTTGGATCATATTACAAATCCTGTTCTGTAACAGGTTTTCACTTAGTATGCCTTAAAACATTTTTGATGCTTAACATATAAATGTACACTTTCTTTTAAAATGTATCTTTATGTTTGGATTTGCAATTTAGTTCTCTCTCATTTATTCTAATGCTAGCAGTACAAACAAGGTGCATATGCGTCAGTCTTTGTCTGTGTCATGCAGGTGTATCCAGAGAGCAGATTCTTAGCAGTGGAATCACAAGATTCGTTATCATCTACAGGGTTTGCATTTCAGCATATATGTTTATAGTTCATTGGAAGTTGCCAGGAAAAAGAGTCACATGTATTTCCACTCTCTTTTGAGAAGAGACCTTTGACAAAGGAATACAGGAGCTTGGAAGGAAGGTCTTTGTCTTTATTATTTGTAGATCCCCTTTGTCCATCTAGAATTACTAATAATTAGCAGTCATTCATAGCCATCTTTTGAAATTGAAGACCATTTTTCTAAAAATGAAGAATATCATTACTATATTTAATTGAAAAGCGAATCTGAATTTTCACTGGTCTCTGTCCACATTAAGTGCCAGAAGTTCCTCCTTCCTACCACCGGTGTGCAGCCACTTTGGAAATTTCTTGGCATTGTCTTTTAAAATATGCATTAAATAATCTACTGCTGATTATACACACATCAGAAATGAGAAATAGCTGTACATTAAGTTGTGTCCAAGAATATTTGCAGTAACATTATTCCTAATACTTCCCAACTGAAGCAGTGCAGATGACCCCCCCTCAGTGAAATGCAAGCTGAGCTGCAGGAATACTATGCAAGAGTGAAAATGAACAAATTGCTGCTACAAAAGCATGGCGGAATCTCACAATCATAATGCTCAGTGACAGAGTCACACATGAAGTACATACTGTATGAATCCAGAAGTTCACATTCTGGCAAGTGGAATTTATAGCGTTTGTTAGGATAACGGTTTGAAGATGATGAGGTGTGTTTCTGTAGTATTCGTGGGGCTCTGCTTCTTGACCTGGTGGTTTGCATGAGTGTGTTCACTTTTATAACTCATGATCAGCCGAAGAGAGTGTGTGAAAATCATTGGTTGTGCAGGACGAGATTTGTGAAGTGGACAAGGAAGGGAGAAATGACCAATTTTCAGAGACCAACTCTCTCCTTCGCAGGCCTCCAAGCCTTCATTTTCTAGGCGAGGAGCCCAGGAAAAATCAAACCTAAGAAGCAGGTTCCAGCTCATAATCAAACCCTCAAACAGATCGGGAGCCTCCAAAATCCATTACTCAAAACAAAACA
>RJWH01008242.1:0-14823 GCA_004363575.1 Solenodon paradoxus
TGTATCAAGCAGCGTGTACCAAGCAGCGTGTGGGGTGCCGGAGACTCCTACATGTGGGAGTGAGAGGAGGTCTGTACTTGCCCTGAAAGAGTCACTTTCCAGACAGGGCGAGTGGACATCTGAGCAGTGTGTGACACGCACTGTGTGTGACACATCTCAGTGTGTCCGTCTTAAGTGACAGTAAGGCCGGAACCCGCTCAAGGAGCATCTGTACACACGCGCTCTGCCCACCTTTAGTTCCCACCTGTTATACCTCATTCCTTGAGGGGGTGACCGCTGGCATCCTGTTCCAGGGAGGGAGAGGGCTCTGGAGGGGCAGCGCCTTGTCCCCGTTGTGAGAGAACCCAGGGCGGCGCTGCGCTGCACAGACGAGGGGCACGGAGTAGATGGGGCGCCTGCATTGGGTGCTGGAGGTGAATTTCAGAGTTCTGCTGCGAGCGAGCCCCTGCAGCTCCCTGGTTGCACCCAGCCAGCTCAGTCCATCCCAAGGACCCAGGTCCATGCCAGGCCTCCTGAGTCAGGCGTGGGGGCCACTCAAGAAGAGCAACTAAATAAATGAAGTGCTTCCTCCTCTCTCTCCCTCCCTGCTTACTCGCCTTCATTCCTGTTTCCACCTTTCCTTTAAAAAAAAAAGAAAAAGAAATCTTGTGCCCTGGTAGCTTAGTGGTTAAGTTCACACCCAGGTGAGACGCAGCCCACATCCATCCCAGGGACACAGGTGCATGACCCAGGGTCGGCGGGGACACCCAGGATGAACAACTCAATACAAGAAAGCGCTGCTCCTCCTCACTGCCTGCCTGCCTGCCTGCTCACCCTCATTCCTCCCTGCACCTTCCCCTAAAATATGGAAGAGTTCTCTGTCAGAGGTCAGGAGAGCTTTTATCTTGCAAGGTGCGCTGTGTGGGTGCTGAGGGGGTGAGTGGGGGGCTCTGGAGGGCTCGGGGCTGAAGTGGAGGTGGTTCATTCTGCAGTGGAGACGGACTCTTCCGAAGATGAAGGCGTAGCTCTTTAGAGCCGAATGTCACCCACCCTGAAGGCTGTGTGCACACACCGCGACAGTCATATTTGCCTCCACCTTCCTTGGATGTCTCAGACTGGGGCCCCAGGACACCCGTCTGTACAGAATTGCCAGGAAGGAGGCGGCCTCCTGTGTGTGGCACCGGGCCCGTCTGCGGGCTGCGGACACGGGCTGCGGGGGGCCCTGGAAGCGCTTCGCAGCCGTCCGCGTCAAGGCCGGCCCGCGGTGGTTGGCACCGCGGTGCTGATAAGGGCGGGGGCCGCGCCGGAACACGGGTATCCATCTTCCCCCTGACACCGGTCCCCGCACGCAGCTCCCCCCGTCCACCTTGTGTGTGGGTCCAGACTCTGCCGCAGACTCTTCCGGACGCAACTTCAGAATGAACGTGTCCGGGGGCAGCGGCGGAATGAGCATCTCGCTGGTGTCGGAATCCTTGTCCTGAATTAAACATAAAATCACAAACGGCGGCCTTCTGTTCTCTTGTCCCCGCTCTGTCTCATGTGGGATGAGCTGTTACTAAACATTTGCGAGTGGAAGACGAGGGAGCCGACCCCCAGGGCACGCGGCGGCCTTTCCTGGAGCCTCCTGTCACAGCCCAGCCGAGGCGGGTGGGACACACGTGACGCTGGTGATTAGGCCTCATAACGGCCGCTCCAAAAAGGAACCGCTGTTCCTTATTTGCCATTAAGAACACCAAGAGTTTATTTGCAGAGTCGGGTTTAATTCAATTAGCAGGAATTGTGAAGCGTTCACAACACAAGGAATATTCGCCCAGCACTTTGTATGTAATGAACTAAAAAGCATTTAGGGAGAGAAAAGCTAATTATCTGAGATTTCTTTCTTTTTTTTCCCTTCAGTAACACAGGGTTTAGTCCAAATTTCAGAGGCCTGGATTCCCCATCCCTTAAGCTCTAATTAACTACGAACCAAGTGGCAGGATGTGGAGCCGGACGGAGAGCTGTGTGTGGTCAGTGGCCCGGGCCCTTGTGAGTGGCCCTGACCGGGGACAGTGGCCCTGACCGGGGACAGTGGCCCAGCACTTTAGTCTGTGTGGGACGTCCGTGTCCTTCTCTGGGCCCGTTCCCGAGAGTGGGGAAGACGGTCCCAGCCAGTTTCAGATCCCCGTGCGCATGTTGGCGGAGCCCTCGGCCAGGCAGACCACTGCCTTCAGGGCGTGACCAGGGACGCTGCCCAGAGCAGACCGGCCGCGCCTCCACTGCATGCCGGTCTCCAACCTGGGCGAGCTGCTGGCCTTCAGCTTCAGGCTCTTTCTTCTCAGCCATCTGTACTGCGCTTGTCCGGTTGGACAGCCACTGCCCTCTGTGGCGACTGAGATGTAAATGAATTGACACTAAGTCACACTGACAGCACAGCTCAGACGCCCTGGCCACACCTCAAGGGCACAGGTGGCTACCGTGAAGGGCCGCCCACTCCGTCCCCGGACAGCGGGGTGGGACGCGGGCTCTGTGCCGTGACACGGGAGGCCGGCTGCCCTCTGAGGGCCGGCGGGAGGACTTGTGCCACCAGGGAGCAGCAGCTCGTGACCGATGCATGTAAATTGCCTCTGTGAGCGGGGAGCGGGCGAGAGGGCACCCAGACCAGCTCCTCCGCTTCCCGTTCTTTTCCTCCTTTAGAGGAAACGTGCAGCGGGAGCGAAGGCGAGCAGGGTGGCAGGAGGAGAGGGGAGAAGCACGCTCTTTGTTTTATTTCCATTCAGTTGTTCATCTGGGTTGTCCTCCCCAGCCCAGGACGTGAACCCGGGTCCTTGGGATGTATGCGGACTGCGCTTTGGCCAGAGGCAGTTCAGTTGACCAAACCAACATGGTAACTTCTTGACATGATAGAGAAGATAAGGGGTTCGAGGCACAGAAGGCAAGGACGCTTCTATGCAGCACGTCTTACCGCGCTGAGTCTCTGGGTCAGCAGGTGTGCATGTGGCTGACCATCCACGATTCCCCACCGCAGCCCACGGGGAGGCGAGGAGGCAATGCCTGGGCAGGTGAAGCTGTCTCCCTGGGGCCCGGACCATGAACTAGCCAGGCTGTCACCAGCCTAAGGTCCCACAGACCTGCTTCCTCTGCCTCACACCCGGCCACCTACAGAGAGTTCCAGCTGCGTGTTAAGGTCATGCCAGGTGACCAGGGATGGTCCACTCCACGCGCGCTGCCCCCGCCGATGTGCGGAGCCCCCGGGTGCCCTGCATGGGCTCACCAGCCCTCATGCCACTGCAGCTAGGAAGCCTTCCTCCCCAGCAGCCATGGGAGAGGAATGCTCTGCAGACAGCCAGCCGTCCACACGCTGTGTTAGGAGCCAGTCAATTAGTGCGTGAACCCTGGCCGCCCAGAGCAGCCTGGACAGATGGCCGTCAGTCTGTCTCCATCCCCTCAGCCAGCCCCCGCTGATCCCACAGAGAGACGGCAGCCGGCAGGAAGCCCTGCGCCTGGGGCCTGGCGGCCTGGAAGAGAAAATTCAGAAATGGCTGAGAGCTTGTTCTCGGAAATCATTGGAGGAGTGAAACTGAGTTCCTGACCTGCTCCGGGAACCACCTGATGTGCAGGTGGGAAACACATCAGCATCATCCTGCAAAGAGGCTGGCCGGGAGAGGGAGAGGATGGACTGGGGGGACCTGGAATCCCCTCCAGCTTTGCAGCTGCCCCCCTACGGGGCCTGGCTGGGCCACAGGATCTTCCGGGTTTTGGATTCCTTGTTTGTAAAAAGACCTGAAAATAAATGCTGCTTGACCTGCAGGATGAAATGTTTGCAGACGTTAGTGGAGAAAGACAGGCACTTCGGAGCTAAGGAAAAGAGGGGGCCCTGGTGCGCCTGGTGGGGACGTTCCCCGAGCTGCGTGGAGCTGGGGGACAGCAGGGAGTGAACTGAGTGTCCAGCTATCAGTCCGTTCTTCTCGATACTTTAAGGAACCTGCTTTGTGGACAGAGCTGGGTTCTCCTGCCCTCAAATTCCACACCAGGCCTTCCAGGGGGCTGGCCTGCTCTTCTCTCATCCCCTGGTCCCTTTGATGAGGATGACAGCATCTCTCGGGGTCCAGTGACCAAGACCCATTGGCTGTTCAGGTCAGAAAAGGCCTTCCAGCCACGTTAGACATTAACATTGCCCACCAAATGCCGTGATCTCCAGGCCTCGGGCTGGATTCTGAGGCTGCTGAGGTCATATCAGGCCTACCAGGCACTCAGACTAGACTCTATCTGGTCAATGGCGTGACGCTTCATGGGAGGGACAAGCCCTTGGAAACTGACATAAAGTCCTGGTTCTTTCCCAAATGTGCGCCTGCGCGGTTCCGGCTCCCGGCTCAGGCACCGTTCCAAGCCCATGAGCTCTAGGCTTGAGATTGGGAGGCGTCTAGTTTGGGATGGGGAGTCATCTCTGCTGTAACAGACGAGCATTGACAGCTGTCGGAAGTGAACTCAAATTTCCAGTCTCAGCACCCTGCATGGAGCAGGCTCCTGACTTACAAACAAGGCTGTGCCCTGATGCACACACAGGGGCCCTGGGGCCCTGGGAAGCAGCAGGAACAAGTTGCTGAGTGGTTGGCCCACACAGGACACTCGTGTCCTCTGGGGATCTTATGGACTTGGGGACAGGGATGCAGCATCCCTTACAGCGTCGCCGTGTCTTTGACCCCCATCCCTCTCATCTCTCCGCACCTGCGGCATCCCTGTCTGAATCCTTCCAGCAGGCCCCAGACAAGGCTTTGAAAGCAAGCGGCTGGTTTGGGAAATGGCTCCTGGAGAGTCTGTTGAAGGAGGGGGCCGCACAGATGCTTGAAGGTCGGCAGCTGGGCATCTGGGCTCAGTCCTGCTGGGCCCCCCTGGCTGGGGCGTGTCTGAGAGCTGTGTGAGGCGAGGGTACTCCGATGGGTGGTCATGCTGACCCTCTCAGCCGTGTGCAACGTTCCTGTGGGCACAGCGGGCTGCAGGACAGACTGGCCAGTCCTGCATCAAGAGGACCTCGCTGTCGGAATGGAGCGGGTAGGTGGCAATGCCAGGCACTTTCCACAGTCCTCTGCTACAGAAGCTTCCAGAAGGGCAAGTCCACACTGCAGGTGCTTGATTGCCACCTGACCTGCTTCTCCAGGTCTGCTCTTGCTGGACTCTGGGGCCGTTGTCAGCACCCGTCTGGTCAGGAGGGCAGATGTGGGAGCCGGAGGGCCTGGTCTGCCCGCTGCCGGGCCCTCCTCCTGCTGCCCGGCGCCCCAGATGACCGGGCGCCCAGTGCCTTCCTGTGCGGGGACCCTTCCTCTTATGCCTTCAGGTCAGGAGCTGCACGGTCATTTGTTCCCCAGAATAAGCGCCGAGTCGTTTTGTTCTGCTCCCAGCTCCTGGGGCCTGGCCCAGCGGGGGTCTGCACCCGCGCAGACGGTGGTGAAGCTCTATTTGCCTTTGCACAGCCTCGGCTCACAGATGTTTGTCCTTCGGCTTGTTTCTTTTTCTAATTAATTTTTGATTAAATTCTGAAACACCTTCTGTCTCCACCGGTTCCCGCCACCCCAGGTAATCCAATTTACTCTGAACCGGGGCTCCCCGGCGCCTCCGCCGTCCCGGGGGGCTCAGGGGGTGGGAACCTCCCATTAACTGGTTAAGTGGTCTGATCCCTGGGCTCCAGGTGGACAACTGGGCTGGACTGCGCGTGGGCCTCGGAGCAAAGAGGATGAATCTGTTCTCTCCTGGCCAGGAGGGTGGCGTGGAGGAACCGGACGAACTGCGCTGGGAATTTCCTGCTGGAAAGAAACAGCGCCGACGGCGTGGCTGGAATGAGAACACGGACACACACCCTCTGGGCCAGTAACTCCATCCTGTGGGATCCTTTAGAGAAAAGCAGGAGAGGTGAACTGACCTTGCCGCTGCAGACCCTGCGGGCAGCACCAAGCCAGCCCCTTTCCCACAGGAGGGACAGGGCCACGGCATCCGGCGCCTCTGCTCTGAGCCTGATCCTTACAGACCCTTCGCACTGGTTCCACAGACAGGACACGGAGCACAGCCATTCGGCACTTGTCTCAGGCACACAGCCAGCAGGGGGCAGGCGGAGGCTGGAGGCTGGAGCCCAGCCTCTGACCCCAATGCCTGGCCCTTCTCACCTCCCTCACCCACCACCTCCCAAGCACCCCAGGCCGGGGTGACTCCACAGTGGAGCCAGGAGGAGGGAGACACTCAGCTCAGCATGGAGACACGGTGACAAAGGGTGACTGCAGAGGCTGGGATGGAGGGTGTGCAACCTGGCGGGAGAAGGACGCAGGGTGCCCTGCCTGGGAGGGGAGGGATGTGGGGGCCCCGGCCTGGGAGGGGAGGGATGTGGGGGCCCCAGCCTGGGAGGGGAGGGATGTGGGGGCCCCGGCTGCACTGTGGAGTGTCCTGCATCGCCCCTGCCCTGGGCACCCGAAACCCCAGTTTAAATAAATAACCAAATAAAAAGGCTCCTCCCTCCCTCCCTCCTTTCTTGTTTCCTTCCCTCCATGGGGGTCGTTTAGTAACATTGTTTAAAATAAGAAATCTGCCTGTGGAGGCTTCTTCATCACCCCTGAAAACTCCAAGCCCCTGCTTTCAGTGTCCTCCTGGTAAAGAACCAGTTTCTAAGAACCTGCGAGCAGTGACGCTGAGTGAGGACTTAGTGAGCACAGTTTTTCCTGCAGGATCAGCATTAGAAATGTTAGCTTTTATTGCGTCTTCCATGACGGCTGGAACACGCCCCACCTTCCAGGATGATGCCTCCCGCCCTCGTGCAGGTGGCTCCTGGGCCTGGAGCGCCCTCCTGCCTGAGGTCCTTCTCCGCAGGCTGGGCTGGTTCTGAGGCTGGAACACCGGTGCAGGGCTGCTGGGAGCAGCCTGGAGGGTCAGCTCTCCACGCGCATTGTGGTTCCGCTGAAATCTGTGTCCACCTGGTCCTGGGAGAACTTGACCTGAGAACAGAACCGGTTTGCACACCTGGTGCAGGAAACGCTTCTGCACCACGGACTGGTCAGCCCTTGAAGGCACTGCTGGGTGGCAGCGAGAGGACACCACCTCTGGTCTCCAGATAATGACATCGGAATCCTGGGCTGGGCCTTCTGCCATCGTCCTGTGGTTCCAAAGTGCCACTGTCACTACCAAGACCCATGGTCTGTGCCTTAGATGTCTGAGCTGGGAAAGGGGCCGTCCAGCACCTCCCCATCCACCATCCATCACCTCCCACCCATTTTCCATCACCTCCCCTACCCACCTTCCAGCACCTCCCCTACCCACCTTCCAGCACCTCCCACCCACCTTCCAGCACCTCCCACCCACATTCCAGCACCTCCCACCCACCTTCCAGCACCTCCCCACCCACCTTCCAGCACCTCCCACCCACCTTCCAGCACCTCCCCACCCACCGTCCAGCACCTCCCCACCCACCGTCCATCACCCAGCACCTCCTCACCCATCACCCAGAACCTCCCACCCACCGTCCAGCACCCAGCACCTCCCACCCATCACCCAGCACCTCCCACCCACTGCACACAAAACTGGGAGAGGCGGTTTCTGGGAAAGGAGATTGAGATGCTTTCAGGGAAGGGTTCCCACAAGATTCTGGTGAAGATTCCTTGTGGGTTATCACTGGACCCTGCTCCTTCCTCCCCAACACCCACCCCACACACAGCAGGTCCGGGTGAGCCTCCCACCCAGGGGTTATGCCCTGTCACCCGCCAGCTGAGTGTGTCTGTGCAGAGAGGGCACGTGGGCAGCGGGTCCCAGAGCTGAGAGTGCAGGCACCAGGCCCTCAGGAAAGGAGATGGGCCTGTCCCCGCAGTGCCTGACACAGCGGGAGCCCAGGAACAGTTTAGAGGCTCATCCCACCGGGGACTGACCCGGACGCCTCCAGGGCTCGTCCTGCCCCAGCACTGGTGAGTGCTCAGCAGAACTCAGGCTTTGAGGATGGCGTTCTGGAGGCGCCAGGCCCAGGGCCTGCCCGGTGGCGCGGGGTGTGGACTCAACCCTGGGTCCCTGTCTCCCCGCTGTGCCCTTTGTACTCACTCAGGTCCGTCCTGGAATCACCGGTCTGGGGCGGGTGTCACTGGGGAAAGGGGTAGGATGTTTGAAAAGACTGGCAGAAATGAGATGGTGTCTGAACAATTGCTTTCTGTGTGTCTTTATGAGAGAAAACTTGGGAAACACAGAAAAGAGAAAGTGAAATCTCCAGTTTTGCCTCCCAAAGAAAACATCCATTTTGGGGCATAGTCCTTTCCAGGCAGCTTCTCTCCACGCTTAGCATCACTGGGTGTGTGCAGCATAGAGACTGGTTTTCCCTCCGTAGGCAGGCGTTTCCCCGAACAAGTTAAGCGTGGCCAGCCCATCCGTGGTCATGTAAGGCCATGCAAGCTGGATGCCCCAGCTCCCTGAGTCGATCCCCGATTGTGGGACAGCCTGGTGGCTTCCAATATCTTTTTTTTTCCATTGCAGAAATCCTTTCGTGCCGTGAGCTTGTGCTCTGCGGGAGCTGTTCCTGGTCAAAGAGCGGGGAGGTTTTTAAAGATCTTTCTCCCTCCTCCCGGATCTCTGGGCTTCACGTGAGCACAGAACCTTGTGAGGAGGCCTTTTCAGCTTGGCGGCCTGGTCTCACGGGCTCTGTGGAAGCAGACAGGAGGCCGCAGGGCTCCCTGAAGCAGACAGGATGGGCAGGCAGAGGAGCGGGAGGACCCGGGCACCCTCCTCACAGCAGCCCAGCCTCCTCTCTGCCTCATAACTAAGCTCCAGATAATGTTTACCGTCCCTCCGTGTTTCCTAGCATGTGTCAGGCTGACTGATGGACTCCTCAGAGCTCAGACAGCCATCAGCTCAGGCAGTATTTCCTCCACTTCCCCATTCACTGAAACCAAGGGCAAACCAAGGGCGGAGACCGCCAGGCCCTCCCCGCCCAACCCCCTGGCCGCCCAGGGAGCCTTTCCCTTTGCTCTCCCTGCCCCGCAGCCCCTGGTGTCTCTCACCGTCATCTGCAAGGTAGACCGGAGGCCTTTGTTCAACACCATCAGCGCAACTATTCTTAGCTTTCAAGCTGCCAGAATTTCGAAGCAAGCTCCTGTAAATATTTCATTTCTGACTGTGAGCGTTATTAAGAGAAACCTTGCACATTTTCAAGAAGAATTTTAAGAGACGTGTGTTCTTCGGGCCTGTCTGGGGCCTACGGAATTTGGTGGGGGAGGTGGTGTATCATCTGTGAATGGGCTCCTGCCTTTCTGAGGCTCATGTCTAAAGATCGGGGTTGAGTTTTGCTGCTTGGCGACTGGAAGCAAGTGCAGGGCTAGAAGAGCAGCACGGTGGGCAGCGAGCGGGAATGCCGCCCGCTCTCAGAAATGCCCCTGCAGGGGTCTCTTCAGAGGGGCTCCATTCACTGTGGGGGAGCTCAGAGCAGGGGGCGTGAGGCAGCGGCTGCTGTGGCGGCCACTTTACTGACCCAGCCGCACCCCAGTGCTCCTGCTGCTCCTCCAGCTCCAGACCGGCTGCGCCTGGAGCCCGCGCCAAAAAGTGGTGGCATCTTCGCTTTTATTTTAGCAAGAGTCCTTCTTAGTTTTCATTTCTCATTCAAGTAGCTTCGGTTTAAAACCCTGGGCAGGTGAGTGTTTGTCATCCTGATGCAGCATCTCAAGAGGAGACACGACCACCTCCATCCGCTCAGCTTCCATCCGCTCAGCTTCCATCCGCTCAGCTTCCATCCGCCCCCAAAAACGAAGGCTGGAAAGCCAGTATGATCCAGCTCTTCCGCTCGGGGTATTTACCCAAGAATAGAAAAGTACGTGTCCAAACACATTTGCCCCTCTGTTCACTGAAGCCATCTCTTCTTTTTGTTTGAGTTAATATTTATTGAGCTAACTTTGCTTTGCAAACTACTATGAGCCCTTAAGGGCAGGTCCCTATTGTGTTCATTATTTTCAGTAGCCAGGCGCTCGAAACGGATATTCTCCAAAGGGGGAGACTGAGGCTCGGGGCGCGATCCCTCTAGCGGCCGCGCATGCCTGGAAGCCGGCCCGCACGCCTGGAACGCGGCCCGCACGCCGGGAACGCGGCCCGCACGCCTGGAACAAGGCCCGCACGCCGGGAACGCGGCCCCGCACGCCTAGAACAAGGCCCGCACGCCTGGAACAAGGCCCGCACGCCTAGAACAAGGCCCGCACGCCTGGAAGCCGGCCCGCACGCCGGGAACGCGCCCCGCACGCCGGGAACGCGGCCCGCACGCCGGGAACGCGGCCCCGCACGCCGGGAACAAGGCCCCGCACGCCTGAACAAGGCCCCGCACGCCGGGAACGCGGCCCCGCACGCCGGGAACAAGGCCCGCACGCCTGGACCCGGCCCGCACGCCTGGAACGCGGCCCGCACGCCGGGAACGCGCCCCGCACGCCGGGAACGCGGCCGCACGCCTGGAACGCGCCCCGCACGCCGGGAACCCGGCCCCGCACGCCTGAACAAGGCCCCGCACGCCTGAACAAGGCCCCGCACGCCGGGAACGCGGCCCCACCGGGGCGCACGGAGCCCAGGCCTCGCGACGCCGGAGTCGCCCACAGCCGCTTCAGCAGAACCTTCTGGAAGTGGCCTTGACGCAGCGCGGACGACCACGAGTGGAAGCCACCGAGAAAGGAAGACCACACGCCCCGCAGAGGGTGTGCGGGGCCCGGCGGAGCAGGAGCGTTCTTTCCTTTCTCGATTCTGACAACAATACCACGTCTGCTTTGTGAGCCTAACACCACGCGTAGGGAGGCTGAGCTGAGTGCCTTTTCCTAGGTCGTTGATAGTTGTGTTCCAGGGCGCCCCAAGCATAGGGGCGCAAGTACCGCAGAGCTCAGGGGTCAAGTCCTGGCAGACACGCGGGGTGATGGACGATTTCTGGTGGCGCGGCCCGCAGGCGCCTGCCTGGAGGGTCCGAGGCTGCTTCCCCCTGGGGTCTGGCTGCCTCCTGGTCAGGGGGGCTGGAAGTTTGGCTCAGGGATCCCCTCTGAGAATGTGTCACCGTGGGGTGTCTCCAGCGTGGCTGGAACCTCTGACCTGACCCGGAGACGCTCCTGTGGTGTCTTTCTGTTCTAGAACTAGAGGCTGGATGGAGGAGTGGTCAGCGGAAAGCAAGCCCCTCAGTGCCGGTGCCGTGGTTGGTGGGAGCTTTCACAAAGCTGCCCCGTCGAAGCCACGGACAGCCCGACATAGCCCCTCAGTGGACGAACAGGGTCCCTTGGATGCTGTCAACAGAGGGACCACCAAAGCGCTGCCGCGTGAATCAGGCCCTCCGGGGCCCCCCCGGGGCCCCCCCGGGAGCGCCCCTGGGTGTCAGTGACACAGATGAAGGATCCCGCTGGGCCCATGCTGAGCAGGAAGATGGCTGAGCTGATGGGGGAGTGACAGTCTCATCTTCCCTTGTGGCTTCATGGCCACGGGGTGGGGGCCCCCTCGCCGAGAGTCTGGAGGGCGGGAGTGGAGGCAGAGGGCCTGGGTCTTCCAGTGAGCCGGAGGGCTGATGTCCAGGCCTGGGCATGTGCACGGGGGTCTGTGGAGCAGTCTCTAGTCCAAGCTTGGTGTGGCCCCCTCGCCCCCTCCCGGACAATCACTGAACTCTGTCAGCCTCGTCTGGATCCCACCAACGGAGCGCTCTCGGCAGAATGGGCTGATACCTGCCTTTGCGTCCTGAAAGCATTTGAGTTCTTTCTGTCCCAGGCCACCAAAGGAGACCTGAGTGCCACCGCCTCTCCCGAGAATCCAGCAGTGCCCAGTATGTCCTGCAGGAAGCGGAATCGTCTGGAGCCACAGTCGGGTGACGTTGGAGCCTCCAGCTTCTCCGGTGTAGGGCGAGGAGACCCGATGTCTATCCGCCGGGAGGGCCCTTCCGTCCAGCTCGTGGGAGGTCCAGGGGGAATCTGCTTCCCACTGTGACCAAGAGCCCCACCTGGGATTCAAGTCCGTTGTAGAGCCGACCTCGTCCAAACGCTGCCTCTGCCTCTGCCCCCTGCGGCCGGAGGAAAGGGACTTACTTAGCATTGCAGCCTCAGTTTCCTCCTGAAAACGCAGGAGGGGGCCGGCTCCCAGACAGGGACTGAGAGGGGTGGCATCCGTCCACTTCCCAGCTCCGGCCGGAGGAAGCCCTAGTGTGGGCCTTTGCAACTTCAGCAGCTGCAGCGAAACGAAGAAGAGGAAGGAAGATGAGGAAAGGCCTGGAAGGAGCGGGCACAAAGCCTGGAGGAGCATCGGCCGTCCCGCTGGGCTGGTGCGGGCCCGCAGAGGCGCCTCGAATGCCCTCCTCACCCCTCGCGCAGAAGCCTTCTGGCCTGCCCACCACTGGCAGATCAAAGCCGGGCGCAGGCTGAGCCGCAGATGCTAAGGAGCCCTGTGTGCAGCCCCCTGTCCCCGCAGCTGCCCGGCAGGACCCCACTGGGCCCGGGCCCCACCCTGGAGGAGCCCTGAGCTCTGTGTGTTGGGATCGGTGCCATCAGGGCTGCAGAACCCACCACGTGTGTAGAGGGGTCCCGACATGTCCCACCCGTAGCTCTGCACCTATTTACCTGACAGGTGGGATTTCAAGGTGCCCACGAAACACGCCTTCTCCCCAGTTGGCCGCCAGCCCCGCCGCTCCTGACCGTCACCACGCAGCTCACAGTCTTCTGTGTCCCCTTGACGGGAATGGCTGAGAGATGGGCCGCGTCCCCTCGTTAATGAGAAAACGTTTCTCTAAAGTCACCCATTCACGCGGAGGTGCTGCCAAAAGCCTTATTTTCTTCACATGGAACATTTTTGCTCAAGTTGACAAATAAAGCCTGGATACGTTCTCAATGAAAAATGACGATTCAGGAGAAAGCTGCCTGCGAATTTCTTCACAGTCCCAGCCTCCTCCTGGGAAGGAAGCCTTTTGTCAGTGTTTTCCTCAGACAGGTTCCAGGTAAGCATCAGTGCGGGGCGGGGGAGAGGGCGGCTCGGGGACAGTGTTTACCTTTCACTTTTTAAAGAGCTTGGTGACGCATCTGGAGGTTTAGGGGTTGAGTCTGCCACCTCTGCCTGGTGCAGTCCACGTGCAGCCCGAGGACCCAGGTTCACATCCCGGGCTGGGGCACAACCAAGAGGAACAACTGCATGAATAAATAAATAAAATCCTTCTACCTCCCCCTCTCCCTGCCTGCCTGCTCACCTTCATTCCTGCCTCGTCTTTCCTTAAAAAAAAAAACAGGGCGGCACCATCTCTGTGTCGTTCTCCATCTTTCGAACAGCGCCTGGCACAGTTTTCCGGAGCGACCACGAGGGCCCGCCCCGCTCCTTCTAGCTGTGGTATAATATTCTATAGTATGATTGTCATAACTGATTTGGCTCCGAGGATCATAGACCCTAACCCTGATCGCGTCCAGACACACGTGGCTTCTGTCTGGCAGGGTCCCCGTTTTGCCGCCCTGAGTGGGGCCGCGTGGCTTTCGGTCGCGCTGACACTGCATGACCCTGACTCCCCGTTGTCTGATCGCTTCGGACGCTTTTATTGCCACGTGGTCTGGGCATCTGAGTGTTCAAACCCTGTGTGTGAGTCGCTCTTTCACTGGCCCCTGAGAGGATCGTTAGAACCGTGCGGCCCTGTGAGCCGGCCCCGGAGGAGCCGCGTGACTCCGCGCTTTGCTCAGGGCGGAGGGAAGCGTGGGCTGGCCTCCCGGGGCCACGATGGGGCGCGGGCGCAGGAGGGCGGACGTGGAGGGACCCAGCGAAGGCGGCTGAGCACTGTGTGGTCATGTGCTCTGTGGGCGGGTCAGTCGTCCTGTGAGCCTGTCACTGTGGGGTCACGCCCCACACACCCGTCTGGATCAGCAGGGAAATGCACACACACGCGTGCACACTTGCGCACATGTGCTCCTGTGCAGCGGGGCTCTGTGGCAATTGCTGGGCAGTCGGCTGCTCTCCCACTGCCAGCTCAGAAAGGCCCCGAGGAGACAGGATGGGGTCTCTGGTGAGCGCTCTCTCCTTGCTTTGAAGATGCCCCGCTGATGTGTTCTCACATGGACTCTTCTCAGTGTGTGCAGGTGGGGTGAGGAGAGTTGGGGAGAGAGACAGAGACACAAAGAGAGACCGGGAGAGAGAGGGAGATACAGACAGAGACAGACAGACAGAGAGAGAAAGAGAAAGCAAACTCTCTAGTTCTTTTCTTATCAGGTCAATAATCCCATCATGGGGCCCACCCTGATGACCTCATCTCAACCTAATCACCTTCCAAAGACCCCACCATCTCTACCTTCTCATTGTGGGTCGGGGACTCCTAATCTTGGGAGAAGCATGTTCAGTCCATAGTGATCAGGTAGGAAAATATGGCTGAGACTGGCCAAGTCAACCCAGGTGTGATAAGAGTCTCAGATAGAGACCCCACCTAGAGACGCCTGAGCTGGGACGAGCCCCTTGCTGAAGAGGGCCAGTGACTAGAAATCTGGAAGTCTGCAGGACTTCGAATGGGCTTTAAATCTAATTTTTTCTATATCACGCCTTCGACACTTGGAAAAATCATTTAACTTTTCTGGAGCCAATGTTCTCATCTATTCAGCAAGGGTAATGGAAGTGGCTCTGAGGCGTCAGAAGACATTCAGTGGAGAGAACTTGCCATAGTCTCTCTTTGCCAGATTTTAAGGTATTTTGGAAGCAGAAGGCTTTCGTAGCTTTGACCCAGGGTTTCTCTTAATAGCGACTCGAAACTTACAGAAAAATGACTCGAGAATGTCTTCAACGCCTTGGCTTCCCTGGCGATTGTTCAGTCACATCAGCAAGGGACACCGCTGAGCCCTCCCTCTTTTTTTCCTTGGCCAGATTGTTATAATGTGTTGAAAATATTAATTATCCTCA